>JADGJH010000415.1:0-17188 GCA_027596945.1 Physocladia obscura
TCAACGAACAATGGAACAACTAGACCCGCATCAAATCTCTTTTCTTATTTTTGTCTTTGTTTTCGTTCATTGCCAACGCTTCTTCCGGTGAGCGTTCAAATATATAAATTCTTGACTTGTCCCATCGAATAACTTTTTCACGAATATCATGAATTGATGACACGATCGGCTGTGAAGTGACCGATAATCGACCACTTGATCCCTTTTTCAGAATACTTTTTATAATTCTATCTGGAGATAATGCGTGATCCGGATTTTTTTGAGAGCTGCTATCTGGAAAGGAGGAGAAAATACTCATTTTTGATCCGTTTCCACTCAATGATGCAATAGGAAGGTCATCTCCTGAAGCAACTGTTAATTTTTAAAAAAGTTATACAAAAAATGAACGCCAGTTAAACTCACTTTGTAGAGCTTCATTAGGTTCCATAATCGTCACGCTAGCAGAAGATTGCTTCAAAAACTCGAAGGAACCACTCATTGAGTTGAGCATAGCAGCCGTGACTTTGCTCTTGGTTGGCATGGATTTGTTTATTTTTGATTCAACAGAAGCATCTGAATTTGAAAACGCTTGACATGATTCTTCACTTTCAGTGGTATTTTCATTTTTTAAAATATTTCTCTTGAAATCCATAGAACTGTGCCGAAGTTTGCGCAGAAAAACATTTTCGGTTGATGAAGTTAAATTATCAGAACTCATGGAATTACTTTTTTGATTCTCGGATTCTAATAACTTCATCTGAGCTTTAGCTAAAAGTGGCCGCTCTTTGGGAGCAGGTATAGTGTCGCCCGCACAAATCGAATGACGTTGAAAGTTGTGCCGACTACCGTTAATGTCAGGAAACAGCAACATTGATTCATCTGAATCAAAAATTCCAGATCCCTTCACAGATCCTGAATCAGCACCTTCCTGTTCCAAAGAATTTACTGATTCTTCAACAGTAGCGTTCATGGGTTCTTGAGTTGAAACTTGGAGATTGACAATCGCGGATATTTGATGAGCAAGAGATGATCGCCGGTCCGTTAATTCGTTATCCGCGTTCAAACTGGGTTTGAAATAGTTGCTGGGAGCTTCGGAATCAAAAGATCCTTTTATATCAGGCATGTCAGCAAACGAATTTACACTCCTGGAATTTTCGATCTCGGCACTGTCCGTGGATCTATTTGATTGTGTGAGGCTAAATCTTCTATTGTTTTTCGAATCGGCGTGAGGAGAAATTACTGCCAACGAAGAGGAGCTGCTATTCAGATTTCTTGCAGTTATTTTAACTTTCCCTATCTGATTTTTGGAGTTTATTGATAGTCGGTTGGCACCTGAACTTGTAACAAGTGAGTTTGATAAGGAAAATTGAGAATTTGATGTTTTGTCTTTCGTGGTTCCTGACAATGAATCTTCTGACGCGCAATTTTCCATTGAAATTATTCGAAAATGAGATGAAGCAAGTTTTCCATCAAATGAGGCATTTTCGGACTGAGGTGGGGTATCGCTGGAATTTGGCCCAGTATTCACAATGCTGTCTGCTGCAGACCCAAATTCCAGATTTTTTAACAGAATCGGTAATGGAGTTGATCTTGGCTGATTTGTATGTGGAGTTTGAGGCACTGAAGAATGGTTTTTGTCCAGTAGCTTTGATTTAGATTCTTTGAGTTGTGAATTTTCTTTTTCATGGGAAATGGCTTCGGTAGTTCCCGCTTCTTTTTTTGATTCCCGTTCACGTTCTTTTTTGGTGTGTTGCGAAACAAAGTTTCGTGGTTTTCCTTTACTCCTCAAAATTTCAC
Source organism: Physocladia obscura (assembly GCA_027596945.1). Taxonomy (NCBI): domain Eukaryota; kingdom Fungi; phylum Chytridiomycota; class Chytridiomycetes; order Chytridiales; family Chytriomycetaceae; genus Physocladia; species Physocladia obscura. Next base: position 1,777 of record JADGJH010000415.1, read on the forward strand.
GAATCACAAGCTCTTCAGAAGACCCACCCATTAAATCTTGTTCTTCAAGTTTTGGGATATTTTGGATCCATCGACTGATTGATGCGACTTTGTCGGGATTCAACGGTTTAAAATCATCGTCTTGATTTTCGGTTTTGTCCATGGCTCTTAATGTGGAAATGTTAAATAATCGTGAACGTTGCGACCTTCTTTTCTTTCTTTAAATCTTCAGTTCTGATTGGTTGAGCAAAAACAGTGGTGAAAAAATAAATAAAATTTTCTTTTTTTTGGGTGATTAAGATTAAGATAGGTTTTTTTTCAGTTCCTCTGCTTCTTCGTCAATATTTTGATATTTGTTTGCAAAATTTTTGTTCTTTGCAACCTTATCAAAGAAAACCATTAACAGCAGCAGACCCAAGATTATTATTGCCACAAGTACAGTTCCAACAGCTTGTATATGACCACCATCTTGAGCTCCTGTAATCGCAGTATAGATTATCAATACGGCTTCTTGGTCACTATTAATGGGCTGAAGTGTAAAGCATACAACGCCATTTGCCTTTTGCTTGTACGGAAAGCTACTTCCAATAATTTTATCGGTAATATACAAGTTTACCACGTATTTCCTTGACTGTGGCTTCCCTGAATACTCACCGTTATTTGAACCAATGATAATGATAAGCATTGTACTGTCTGTGTAGTCGGCAGAAATCTTTTGAGTTGCATACGCACCCAGTTGGTAGTCTTGGGTTTTTCTGTCGTCGGCGTAAAGAATGAATTCAACAACTTTTCCTTTTGCTGGATATACTTGCAAAGTCAAGGAGTCTGCATCAGTTGGCTTTTGGTTGCCTGCAGGCACAAATGTGTACTGAGGAATTATTGAGCCAGATTTTACAAACAAAGGAAGTATGTCCAATGGAGCATGGTATGATCTCATTTTTTGAGGGCCAGTATATGTTCCCAAGCTCCAAAAGTCAAACCATGTCCCATTTGGGAAATAAATATAATCTCGTGTAATTGCTCCTTCAATGTAAACTGGTGCAACAAGAAATTCGCTTCCAAACATGAATTGATAGGACATATTTTGCAGAAAAGCGTTTGGATCATTTGGAAATTCAAGAGCAATTGGCCTTACAAGAGGTATGCCTGTCAAATATGCTTGGTATGCCAAAGAGTAAATATATGGCAGTAAAGACACTCTTAACTTCAAATATTTTCTATTGATTGTCGTGTATGGCTCTCCGAATACCCATGGATGCTTATTTGAAGAGCTGTCCCCACGAACAGAAACAATTGGACTAAAAATTTTGTGCTGTAAATCTCGTGTATAACTTTCGGCAGTACCACCATACACACCGTCGACATCTCCAGTAGCGTAAACAAAACCGCTCATTCCTGCGCCTTGAAATGTCGGTATATGCATTCTAACATTCTCGAAAGATCCGTTCTGATTACCACTTTGAGCTATTGCACATCTTTGACTTCCTGTCCACGCGTTCCGCATCAAAACCAAGGCTCTTACACTTTTATTTGCTTCAATTGAATCGTGAACACTGTTGCATGCCTGTAAACTTTGTAAGTTTGTCGAACCCGCCGCATTGGATGCGACATTCAACTTTCTGACGCTTGTATTGAATGCCAGAAACACAGCAGGTGTTGTAAGCAATGCTGTATTTAAAAGATCTTCTGACAGACCAACAGACACATTCTTAGCTGCAAATACGTTACTGATGGCACTATAGTTGGTAAATTTGCATCCATTTATTCCGTCGTCCACAAGTAACCAGCCGAGTGGAAGGTCATTGCTTGCATATTTATCCACAATGGAAAAAACTTCGGAGGACCCGTTGTAGCATTTTGAATCTCCAAGCTCAAATGCAACGTAAGGCAGAAAATCAGGACGGCCGCTGAGCGCTGTGTATGAGGTCAACAAATTTTTTAACGACTTTTCTCCTGTTGGATCAAGAATAATATAGGCGTCATATTGCAATTCGTTGTGTTGTAGAGTAAGAGTTGATTTAAAAGAGTATTGGCCTGGAGTAAACGTGTTGCGCAATATTCCGTACCCTGCAGTAGAAAGGAAAAAAGACGCTGTGTTCGGAACTGATCCATCGGTCGAACTATTTGTGGTTGATATCTGAACAAAAAGATGATTGATTTTTCGTGATTAAAAATTAAAATATATACTAACTGCAATAGTTCTGTTCCTGTGACTAAAATATCCATTTTGCATTCCACCACCAAAAAATTGGTCGCTCACACCTCTGTTAAGATATTGTGTCGCACTGTTTGACGAGAAATTCAAATTTACTGGCGAAGTTTCTTGTAATACTGTTTCTGCTACCCCAGAAAATTTAGAAATTATTGAAAATAGAAGCGGTTTCTTGTTTATAACCACGTCAAAAAATTCTGACGAAATATTGAACGTCGAAGAACTTTCTGAAACCACTAAATCAAGTTCCTCTTGGTTGAAAGAAGTTTGAACTACAATAGGAAGTGACAGCGGAATATAGCGACTACCATTTGGAACTGTCTGCAGTCGTATTACATCTGGCTGCAGCCAAGATAATTTTGTTTGAGAATTTTGCGTGTCAATTTCAAATGTGTATGGAGTGATTTGGTTGAACGAGGAGACTGTTGAGGCCGGCGTTGCTGAACTATGAAAAGTTAATACCAATAGCAACAGATTGAAACAAGTTTGAAGCGTCATTTCGATTTCTTATTTTAACTCTTTGTCTTGGATCGACAGATTGCCGATTGCCACACGGTATTTCAAAAAAAAAAAAAAATTGCTTTCCTTGATTTTACGATTTCACAAGCCTAACCCTAGAAATTAATTCTGGGTCAGGTTCAACCTTACATTTCCGATCCCTTCAGACGAATATTTAATTATTGGATGCACTCGACTGTGAAGTGAGTTTTTTACATCAACTTTCATCTTGTGACATCAGAAAAAAATTCAAAACAAAAATATTTTTTTCAAAAAATTCTTAGGAATGATTCCAACACTCCTTGCAGTTTCGTTTTTAGCGTCATCCTGTGCAGCAGTAGTTTGCTCGCCAATTCTTGCGTCTGATCCGTACTGCGGATTTCTTTCTCCGGCATTGTCTGCTTTTGCACAGGGAACGGGAGCAAACTCGTCGACGAACTCGTTGAACCAGTACCTACCAGCACTAACTCAGTGCCCGTTCAACATAACTCTGGCTCCGCTAATCTACTGCCTGGGCTCGCTTGGGCCGTGCAACAACGCGACGTGGTCTTTGCCGTCTAATCCGACCAACCTTACTCAAGATGCTGCGTTTTTCAACACAGCCAAGTTCGCCGATACCGTGCCGGCACTGGAAAAACTCGGTGTGAAACCAGTCTGTCTTCCAGCATGTGAACTGGTTGGCAAAAAAAAATTTGATTTCTTTGTTTAAGAACAATGAACTGATTTTGAACAAAGATCTCCAAGCCACTCACCTCGTGTTCTATCCTCAATTATATCGGCGTCAAAAACTCGTCCGATCCATGTACAAATCTGCCAACAACTGATTGCGTTTCGGCTCCTGGAAATGGAAGTGGATTTACCATCACTTGGTCGGCACCTTCGGGAGGTAATAGTGGAAACGTGTCATCTACTACAGCGACAACCAAATCCACAAGCTCTGCCACATCGGTTTCTTCTTTCATTGGATATTCCTTGATTGTCTTTCTTTTTCTTTCTCTCTGAAGATTAAAACGCAAAATAAAAGCTTTTTCCCTTTTTATTTCTTATTTATGCTCGCTTCTTTTGTCGCACTTCAATATCGAGACCAGCAACTCTTCCAAATCCCACTAATCCAGCCTCGAAAATCGCTCGTAGTCTACTTCGCAAAAGTTCGAAAACCAACCGCCAATTCAATTCCCCACCGCGTAACACACGGCCAAACTCACCATCACTATTACCCGGTGCAACCGTATTGTTGCCAAATAGCAGCACTATATAGGCCAGCCCAACTTTACGTGCTCTTTTTGCCCACAGTTTCATACCTGCAGGATCTTTAACATACCATGCTGCTAGAATAATCGCAAGATAAACAACAAATGCTCGTGTTCGCCTGATTGTACGTGCTAAAAAGCCACCACTAGCACTATTCACTCCACCACTACTTGGAGCCGCTGCCACTGCGGCTGAAGATGAATTCGCAATCCCGGCTGGACTCACAGGAATCAGAGGGCTACCCATCCCAGCCGCTGCCGCAGCGGCATTCATTTGAAGTAAATGATTTCGTTGCATTATATTCGCGGGTTGTGATTTAATTATCGCAGAATTAGGGTTTGAATTTGCGGGGACTTTAATCAGTTGCGGCGACCATCGTCCTGGCGGCAATAACTGCTGGTTGAAAGACGTCGGAGAAAAAACGGTATGCTGTGTGGATAGGGATGGCTGAGGATTTGCGGCTGAATTTAACGGTGACGCAGATGGGAGATGTTGGTAAGCGTTTTGCTCGACTCTGACAAGTGAAAAAAGTGAGGTAAATAATCCTTTGAATTCGAAAACAATGGCTGGGAGGAAAACTAAACTGAACAATATTCAAATATCTCATTGGGTCTGTCCCAATGTTGTTTCTTGATGGCAATGGGTGCTGTGGATTTTGATAATATCCTGTAATATGTCGTGGCATTGGTGCACCAGTTGAATCCATGACAACTAAAACACCGTTCTGATCGTTATCAGAATTCCAATTTATATTAAATTCATTCTCGTCTCCAAGTTCTTGTCCGTTATCGCTATAGTAACCATGCAAATCCTCCTGAACGCGATTCCGTTGTTCAACAAAACGCAAATCAAATTCACGTGGCGGATTATCACTGGGAGGAAGTCCATAATACTGCATTTGATTGGTAAGAAACCATTGTGCGTGAGGTGACACATTACTGTATGGTATTGATTCCAAACTATTATGACTCTCTCGATAAACCAGTCTTGTATCGTTTGTGATGTCGCTATTTGTTGGTAAATTTGGAGATTTCTCAGAAATATCAGGCATTGCTGTATTATTAAAATGAGGTGGACGAACTGATTCGGCTTGCATGCGTTTTTGCTGCAAACTCGAAATTTGAATATTACGTAATTCATTTTGATATTGTTGGTGGAGCTGCTGTTGATAATAGGGTTCGCTGGAAGATGGGTGTCGTGCATTTGTATAATAATAACCAAATGGCACAGCTGGAGATTGACCGATTGATGAAGTTTGACGGTATGGTTCGGAAATACTACCTACAGACAAGGAAGCTCGTCTCTGTTGCTGTTTGGATGTGGGTGAAATTCGCGAATACTGGTATTCCGATAAAGCGCGCTCTGGAATGCTACAAGGTACGTTTAACAACATAAATATATAAGATCAAAACTAGATACCTTTGATTAAAAGGCGCGTGACCGGAACGTTTTGATTCATAGGCAGTTTGTCCGGGACGCGTTTGGTGCATAAAATTGCGAGAAGCATTTCCACGATTTAAATTGGCTGCATCACTTTGGTCAACGTTGTTATATTGATCACGCATCAACAGTTGCGTGCGAATCAGACGATTTCGTTCTTCCACCAGTCGTTGAGTTTGTGTTTGGCTCTGATTTTGATTCAGATTTTGCTGTGCTTTCAGTTGGTTGAATTGTGTAGCATCTAGTGCAAGTTCAAATTCAAGTCCTGATGTGCCTGTATTTTCAGGAATATTGTGCTTCGCTGATGTAATAGTTCCATTTGGTTCGAAAAACTCATCAGCCGACGTGGAAGTGTCAGAGTGGTTTCCATCTCGCCTTTTTCTGTTTCTTTTTTCAATGCTACTTCGCGTCAATTCGGCTAGATTCTCGCCGATCGCTGTATTGTTTTTGCTTGTGGGAGAAGCCATGTGTTCTGTTCGTTTTGAGATTTTTCTAAATTTATCATTCGAACTATATATATTGTCACATGTTCCTCAGCCGGGCCAATCTTTCACCCAACTCGTCATGCTCCTTCTCTACCGTCACTGTTCCAGCTAATTTGTTAGTAGCTGTGCCTGGTAATTCCATTTGCAACTCAAGTCCATTTTCATCTGCAACTTTCTGAAGCAATTCATCAACTTGATCCATGGGTGTGGTCATGGCAGTCGTCTGTCCCATAGCATTCTCCATGTACGAGGTTTGAACATCCAAGTCTTCAAACTGTTGCTCAAACTTATCCATAACCATTGATATCTGAAGCGTTCCAAAATACGAGAAAGCAGGAGAAAAGGGAAATAAATCAAAATCGCTTTGTATTAAATTGATTATTTCAGTTAATTCTCGAGCTTACCTGTTCAAGATTCATTGACTCCATCGCTTTATCCATGCCTTTTACAACTCCTGCCATACTTTGAGTAACGGCGCGCATAGTGACTGCAGTTTGAACTCTCGACGCGACAGCGTCAACGCGACTTGCCAGTCTCAAAAAGTTTATAGATTCGTTTTTTTTCCGAATTGCATTTGATGCGTGAATTTTAGCACCCTCCATATTTCCTTGTTGGATGGCCTGTTCGTGAATGTTATCAATGTGGTAACAGGAGACGAACAACAAGACACCTTTTTGACTTTTGTTTTCTCGACGCCTTCATCCTTGGCTGCTTTCTTTGCATTACGTTCGAGTTGTTTTGCAGTAAACTTTCGACGGATGGCGTTTTAGTTAGTTTTTCTTGTTCCACGGCGCATGTAGAATAAACTGGGCCAAACCTTCAATGTGAACAAATGCTCTACTTTTCAGAAAATCGTTTAGTTGCGATATGATCGAAGCAAGCAAAAAAAAAATTGATACGAGTTATCCCTTGCTGTTGGGAGAAGGCTGAGACTCACTTTCCATTCCTGACATGATGCTTTTTTTTTTTTGACTTTCTGTTTCAGAGTGCAAAAAATGAAACTCATGTTTCCACAAACGACGCTTGGAAGTATTGGCAAAGGGTTTGCAGCTCTTGAAGGGCCTGTTATTCGGTGCGTGTTTCTATTTTTGCTGTTGATCTTACACTTACAAACTGTCCAAAAAAGAACACTAGGCGTTTTTCTGGTTGGTGGAACGATTGCACTCATCTCGTCACTTGGATACGAACTGCTCAGCTTCTCGATTCCATTAACATTCGCTCCGTTATCTTCAACTGCACCGCCCTCCATTATCACTATTTTATACTGGCTCAACATGGCCTTTGCCTGCTACATTGTCACAGTCATTGCGTGGAACTTTTGTTTCTGTGTTATTACCAAGCCAGGCTATACGAATTTTCTGGTTCGCTTCCCGACTATTACATTTTGCGTTTTCTCTTCTAATTGCGTGTGCAGCATGATGAACTTTCGAAACTGCGATCGAAATCTTTTTCCTCACAGTCCGAAACTGTAAATAGCTCAAGTAATAATGCTGAAATTGACGATTCGAGAACTCAAGACAATGCAGCCCTTCTAATTTCCACGTCTGGCGAAACAGCAGCTGTAAACATTGAAAAAAGTGACAAGTATGGCGTTTTAGCAATGAAAAAATGCAGGCATTGTGGAATTCCAAAGCCAGAGCGAGCTCACCATTGCAAAGTCTGCAAACGATGCATTATGAAAATGGATCATCGTTGAGTATTTTTGATCAAATGATTCAAATCATTGTTTTCCACAACAGACTGCCCTTGGATCAATAATTGGTGGCTTCGTTTTGTCTAATTTCCCGGTCATTTATCTCTGCTATAGTGCTAATTATGCGTTCAAAAATGTGACAGTGTCGGCCATTTTAATCATCGATATTTTACTCTATTTACTATCTACGCTACAATCGGAACAGATTATTTTGCCATGCTCAATGCACCAATATTTTATGATATTTTCTTTGCAAAGCAGGTACGTTATGCTTTCTTTTTTCTGCCATATATTCCAATTTATGTTTCGTACCTTTTATTGCATTTCAGAAAAAATTTAAAATCTCGAAATCTGTTCGGGTTGACATATTTTTGTTACTTTTTCTGCTCGCCTCAGCGCTTGCAGTGATGGTTGGTGGTCTCGCTGGGATGAATTTGTACAATATATGCACCGCGCAAACGCAAATTGAAGTTCTCGACAATCGTTGGTTGCGAAATATGGCGCAAACGCACGGTGGAACATTTGTTAACGAAGTTTGTTTATTTATTTCTGTCGATGTGCTACTATTAAATCAAATTTTTCACCTGCACCTTGCAATTAGTTTGATGTCGGAACTATTCGAAACTTCCGTATTCATTTCAATATCCGAACGAAAAATTGGCGGGGGTGGCTGGGCCTTCTGACATTTAAAACAAGGGTGCCTGTAGGAGACGGCGTAAGGTATACCAAAGTAAGCAGTTTGTATGGAGGAGTAGATGCTCGTGATACGGAATTTGTATGAACGGTTGCAGAGTCAAAATAAAAATAAAAATAAAAAGCTAAATTTTGTCAAGGAAGCGGAAACTTATGACGTGGCTAAACTTCTCTGTCTTTTTAATTCAAACCGAGAATATAAAATACCAGCATTTTGTAATAAATTACTAAGAATAAAAAAGGGGTGGGTTGAAAATTAAAAATGGTAATATCAATTCACGTTGTGAATTCTGTAAATTTCCCTATCATGTTGTATAAGATTGGAGAATCTCACTAGTGTAAATTTGATACGCAAATATTTTTCAACAGGCTGTGAATATCTATAAAAACTTATTCAAAATTGCAAAATAATTATTATTATTTCAAATAAACTTATGAATCCACTGCTTAAACATTTTCTTTGTTTCTTTGAACAAATGTTTTTCAAAACAGCAATTGTCAAATACTAGAAATGCTACGCAAATATACTTGATGCTCGTACTTGAAATTAAACCCCCCGCCAAACTCAGTCGGCAACATATCTGCAGAAATAATTTCAAGAATACTAAACTCTTTGCTGATGTTAGTATTACTGCTCTTTGGAGACTGCTCAACAGAAGAATCTGATGATGCCGAATCGGAAATTATTGGTGAAGAATGGTACCAATTACTAATACTACCACTGATGCTGCTATTATTATTATGAGGACTGTTACGTTTCCGAGAAACAGTTACAAGGTGAACTTTAGCAATCGTAATAGGATCCATGGCTGGTTTTAGCATATTAAAGAGACCAGTAACAATTATTGAAGGATTGATGAGGCAGAACACGCCAAGACGTTCAGGATAATGTGTTCTGGAAGGCCATTAATAATGACAAATTGATTGACGAAAATTATTATACTATTAAACAAAAAATAAAAAAGTAACTTACTGTAAGGTATCCAGATATTTTCTAGCAACAGCTATTGGAGGAGCGTTGAACATTCCAAGCCCTTCCCAATCAACACAGACAGACATCTTTTCAATGCCGGGAGGCATGATTTTAATAGTGTTTTCAACTGACCAGACAAGAAATTTCAAGGCAGCATCAGGGTTTTTCGCGTGGTCGAGGCGCGGAATTACAAACAGAATAGGTCGACCAGTCTTATCGAAACCTGAATTAAACATTTTTCCGAATTTTGCTTCAGCTTCAATATCGGACAGTTTAATTGCATGAGGTTTATAGTGAAGTCGCCTGAAATAAATATTTAACAAAATAACAAGACAAAATAATGTCAAACAGAACTGAAATTTTTTTTGATAATCATCGAAGTATTATCAGTTCACTTTACCATTGTAACGTCGATTTTAATTTGCTTGCGGCCGCATCCAATTTCCACTTACAGTCAGTGAGATAGCGTCTGGCAGTAGTTTTATCGGCCCATTTATAGAGAATGCGCACTTCGTCCGGTGTCGGCGGACCATCGAGTGAAGCAATCAGGTTGGGTATTTGTGCGTTGAGCGAATCAACGGCAGCCCATTGCTCGTTGCTCAGATTGTATTCAGGCAACACAATGGGTGAATTTTCGGGTAGTTGCAGTATCGGCGCATTTGCATTGTTTGGCACCATTGGATACGATTCTTGTATGGATGAGATATTGAACCTTTCCGTTCCGTGCTTTTTTTTTTTTGCACGTTTTTTGTCGACAAAATATTTGTTTATTCGCGATTTTTGAGGCAACACGTTGTGATTGTGCGGCTTCTTTTTTTCTGCTTCAAAACACTTTTAGTTTCGCGTGACAGAATAACGCTGAAGCAATCAAAAGAAGAAAAACAGAGCGTCCGCAATAATAACGCCAACAGAGAGAAATAAGTAAACAAGCAACCTACAAACGCAAATCACACCTTATTCAAAAAAGTTTCTGAACTAAATCCAACCATAAGTCCCGCACCAATAACCTTTCAGTGCACCGACGCAACAGTTTCAAGTATGGTATTTCTTACCGACTTTGTTTCCTGAACAAACACAGCAAATATTGTATTTCCATAAGCGGTATGCAAATAAAATGAACAAAGTTTCTGTCCAAAATTCATAAATTTATTACCATTTTTCCATCTCATATTTACGTGCTTTGCCCATTCTATTTCGGTAGTTGCAATTAACTTTCACAAATCATCCTCTGTTAAGCTCACAAAGCACAGCTGATTTAGTTCATCTATATTGTACCGTGCATTCGCCAAAGCCACCGGTGTATTTCCCTGAAATATTCGCGTAAAAAAAAAATAAATTATAAAATCGCCATCGCACTCACGAGTAGAGCTCGTTCTTCCAATCGCATTGTTAACGAATGCGGAAAATCAGAAGACGCGCCAGGTTGATCAAATGAAGATGACGATGATGATCCGTCAAATGAATATGAAGAATATGACGACGAAGAAGACGAAAATGACGACGTGAATGACGAGGAAGAAAATGATGCTGTTGCAGAGAGTGTTTGTTGATCCGTTGCTGCGTCTGGATTTGAAGAATTTGCGACTGATTTCACCAGACCTATATTCCGTCGAAGTGGCGTTGTTGAAGATATAGAGCTCATTAATCCACTGGTTAAAGTTGCCACAGATATTCCGAACGCTGTGTGTCGCATCGGTGTGCGACACCGCAACAGCGTTTGCCCAAACATTTCTTGAAATAAAAAAAAACGAAGAAATGCATGGGAATAAAGGCTGTTTGTTTATTCAAGGGTGAACTCCAGGCTGATATTTTTTGAAGAATGTATCACGTCCATCAGCGAATCGCGATGCACTCTCAGTAAGCTTGAATTCCTTCTTCTTTGGCAACTTGTCTTTCGCCTGTTGCACGACTCTGGCAACCAAATCGGAGGCAATTGGGTACCCAGCATCAACAAGATGTTCAAACAAACGCATCATTTTTAAAACTGGATCCGGACCTCCTGTGTTGAGCAACGGCGCTATGCGGTGCATTTGTTATCAATGTTTAAAAAAAATATTTAAAAAAACACAGCAACAGAAATTGCAACTAAACTTGTGTAGTCGATCTCAACAAGTTGCCATTCAGCAATCATTTTGATGCAGAGATCAACGTTTGCTTGAGACGTAGTCTGTTGATCAATGAGCATTTCTTTTCAAACATGGAAATTCCGAAGAAATCGACTAACTGGTCGCTCAATAAAGTTTCTCAACAAGTGGGCATATATTGAAACGGTGTTAACAAAGACAATTCCGCAGTTGCGATACAAAATATCAAGAACCACAAGCGTATGATGAACTCTCACTACCACAAAAAATTAAAATTAAAATTAGCAGTGGGAAAAAATGGTAAATATATATTTTGTTTGTCATCTTTTACCGTCGTTATCGGAATAAAGTTTGAACATACAAGTCCAAACAGCCTCCAGGGCACCCTTGCCTATAGACACCGTGAAGTAATGGCTTTTCACCATCGCAACAACTTCGAACACAGAAACCACCGGAACTACGTCAAGTTCTGGGCGTGTGATATCTACCGATTTAGATGTTAAATCAAACCATCAACTCAAGCACAATCATTGAACTGAATAGTCAAAAATAAAAAATGATTTCAACTGATGATTGCGTCGGCTATCTCTCCTTTTGGTTTCGAGCGCATATCGCCGACAATCGCAAGACCGTCATTCAGACGGTATCCTGTGTGTGGTAGCTCAGAAACATTTGTCTCCGTGTACCACTTTTTGATTGCATTCATTGATTGGTTTTTTGATGAAAAAACTTTTCGTGATCTTGATTAATTCAATTTATATCAATCACTGTTTTTCCTGCTTTCCGTAATCTCCGCATGCTTTTTTTTCTTCTTTTGTTTATCATCTCCCTCTTGTCTTTGGTCTCTTTTATCCTTTTTTTTTTCTAATTTTTTTTCTCATTTTTTTCTTCTTTCATGAGGCAATTGAAGGCAAGAAATAAAAAATATTGAAACAGCAATTCCAGTCATGGAAACAACGGCAGTTTCAACAGAGCTGCTGGTATATTCGTGCACAGCTAATGACAGGCCAATTGGAAAATTAAGTTTATAATTTATAATTTTACATAGTGTGATTACAAAATATGCTGTGTTGAATCTCATTGACAATTTATAATTTTGAATTTCGCCGAAATAGAAAAATAATAAAAATTCATTTGAAAAAGAAAAATTCAAATAGAAATACAAACAAGAAAAGGTGTTAATTTTACCGTTCACCACTCGACCCTTACGATAAGAAGTCGTTTCAAAGACATGGGTAAATCAGCGAATAATGGTATCCAATTTTCCTTCACTAGAAATTTTACAATAGACATCGTTACAATAAACTATTACTTTTCCCTTTTTTTTCTTTCTTTTTTATATTTTTTTTAAGCCTCTTTAAGCCAGTTGCAAACTTTTTGTTTTCAATTGGCAAGTTCGTAACAAAAAAGACACAAGCAGAGACTTTCATTGGAAAGTTGTTCTAAACGATATTCAAAAAAACTCTTTCCAATTTTCATACAATATAAAAAAATATATAAAAAGAAGTGATAATAAATTTATAGCTTTCACTATTTCTTGGTGCTTTGTCAATATTTTTTATCTTGCGTGGAAGTATTTGATGAAAGTTCGATACTGACGGCATAGTTTGGGAGTATTAAAGAGCAGTCATTGCTGTTTGAAGCAAAGAGAAGCAAATATTTCTATGAAATGTAAAAACCCAGATTCTGCAACTCGTATGCAGTCGTGTTTTTGCCAATGAGTTCATTGATGATGCCATCAAAAAATCTTAAGGAAAAAAAAGGAAAGCCAAGCAAGTTAGAAATCAAATTTGATAGAGTTCGAAGAACCACATTAACAGTGCCCTGACCAGAGATAGAGAGATACGAAATAGACAATGGAATACTTTGTACAATGGTGCTTGGTGTGTGAGAAGCAGCTGGAGGTTGGTGAAACATATTGGCCGATTTTAGAGTGCATTACAACAGCTTCCTGACATAGTTTTGACTCAGCATCAGGGACTTTACTGTTCAACGGCGTGTCTCAAAGCGGACTTTATTCTGAAAAAGACGCCACCGGAATGCGAATCTGGCCGTCAATCCTCGTTGGTCAAGTACAACAACAACAACAACGTTCTCCTCAGCGAAGTGCCGATTAATAATGGGTCTTCGGAATACACAAGTTACCCGCCGCTCACGGTAAACAATGCGCCAAAAATACCAAGCACACAACCAAATGCTTCTGTGTCTGTTTTGCCGCCCGCCGCAACTTCACTTCCGTCACTGTTTACTACAGCATCTGCCTCCAGTTCCGTGTCTCTGCATACCAACAATAAATTCTTGATGACAGTAGTCCAAAATTCTGACTCACACCACCAGAAAAATTTCCATTCGGAACCAACTTCGCGTCAATCGAAAGACCCACTTTCGCGCCGATTCTCTCTCAGAAGCGATTCGGAAACTCCTGCATCACATGCCGAGCTTCTCCTTTTCCAGCAGAGCATTCTTGCTCCTGCATTTTCTTTAGAGTTTCAATCGAGAAATACTCAAGGAAAACCTCATTCTGGTGTCAAAAAGGACTCTTCAATTTCTGGTCTCTTTGACGGCTGTTGATTTTTTCTTTTTTCTTTTTTTTCCGTTTATATCTATATTTCGTCTTCTTTCATTCTCTTTAGTCATTGCTTTTTTGTTTTTTCTTTGTTTGACTTGATGCTGCTACTTTTTTTGTATATTTTTTTCACTTTTCTTGGAACAAAGAAAAAAAATCTTTCTTCAATGCTTAAAGTTACTGATAAAACATACAAAAACTAATGTTACCATGGCATCTAGTCAGCCAAAAATTTTGATAATACGCCAAAAAGTCGAAAATAACGCGAAACCAGTCAGATTAAATTAAATATACTACAGGTGACGAAGGGTTGCTGAAAAAGCTGCTTGCAGTAATTGCATTGATATCTGAAATTGCAGGGATTAATCTTTGCTAATAATTGGGCAACCAGGAAGAAGCAGGAACAATTTCTGTTTCATGCGTACCATTTCCAGTATTTTCTGTTGTTGAACTGGCGGCGGGCGATGAGGATTCGCCAAAATGTAGTCGCTGAAGTTTATAAGATGGCTAAGATGTTGTGAAAGCTTTTTGTCTTGTTTTTGCAGGGTATCCATTGACTCCATTGGAAGTATTTTGATCTGGTAAATTCAAGGAAAAAAACTTTTTTGGACAGGGCTTATTATCTTGGGAATATCTCGAGCACTTAATTCGTTGCAGTAGAGCAATGCTTCGGAGAAAATTGGCGCTTCAATCTTGACGCTTTTTTTTTAAGTGGTTTATCAGTGATTCTGGGGAAATTATTTCCTGGAAGCTGAATTTCGCGAACGGGAAGAGGACTCTTGCTTGGCCTGTTGTAAAGTAAAAAAACTAATTATTATTTGTAAGATTAATTGCGGTCAAACTTTTAGCTTGGCTCTTGACTTGCGTTTTCTTGGTGTGATCGGATCCTTGTTGATTTGAACTTCTTTGGCTAGTGGAATCGATTGAAGCTCCAATCGAATATTTTGCGATTCCTACGTTTCACAGCGAGCTTTATAGGCGATACAATTATTTCCATAACCATCAGTAAATGGCTGAATTGCATAAAATTTGAAGGTCATCCCACTCACGAATTAGTAATAGTCACATGTAATATTTGGTGCATTTCCGTTATATTGCATTAAAGCAAAATGAATTGCTGATCCCATTCCTGCTTTATTTGATTCTAATTTTTATTTTTTTTCAATATTTTTGTTTGGTTTTACTGTTTTCTCAGCTACTGCAGTACATCCACAAAAAGTGTTGGGAACAACCATGAGGAAAAGTATCTTCAGAAAGAAAATTGCAAATGGCTCCTTAACTAATAACGAAATGCTAACCCACTATGTTTGTGTAAGACAGCTTCTGAAGCGTTTTTAAAAGTAGGTTTGACTCTGGTTTCTGACTTTTGACAAATTCATCAAATTCCTTACTAAAGCCTCTCATATGAGAATGACTGTTGTTACTGGTCATTTCTGGGTTATTTCAAGATATTTTTTTGTTTGGATTGACAACACTCCCCCTCAAACACCAAAAATTGAATAAAAGGAAAAGAGAAGCAAAAAAAAAAAAAAAAAAAA
>JADGJH010000416.1:0-16351 GCA_027596945.1 Physocladia obscura
AATAGGGATTAAATGTTCTAACTTTGTCTTTTATATTTGAACAATTTTCTTTTGCTAAGAAATTGGTTTTTAATCAATATTGAGGCATTAGAAATGAGGCATAAAAATTTTGTTTTGAGGCAAGGAATTTGGCATTTCACTTGTTCTGTTCTTGGAAATAAATAATAAGATTCTAAAAACTAAATTATACTTTACCGTTCCAATTCCACTAGTTCAAGTGAATCTGTCTTGGCAAGATTCAACAATCAATGACTAATAGTAGTGCTGCTGGTAGCTGTTGTTGAAATATATACAACTCTGCGGTGAGAAGTGTGTATTACAAAACAAGTATATATCTTTCTTTATTAATTTAAGGTTTATTAGTTTCTTCTCAAATAAAAGAAATAAACTCTTAAATTATAAAAATAGCTTTATTTATGAGCAGTGGATAAAAGCAAACAATCTTATGAAAAGATTAAACTGATGCTGTTTCAACTGATCTGTTGTTCTTTCTGTGATACACTACTTCAAAGGTGCAAACAGAATCAACAGAGAACCATTAAGAAGAAACAAGTATGTTCACTAGTTAATAGTAAGAGACCTCCACTTACTATAATGTTCAAATGCTTGGAAACACACACTCTTCTGGATCATCCTATACAAGAGTATGGCTTGTATAGTAGACTAGAGAAGAGAGCGAGAGATACTTTGCAGCATACAATGATTTTGAACATAAGCATTTTCATAAATAATTGTATTAGAAACAATAGAAACACTCAGAAAATCTAGAAACTACAAAAAACAGTTGCAAGATACTATGGAGGCATCCACAGTCTCTTTTACCAACAGACCTGAATATGTTGATGGCCACAGCACATGTATTCACTGTTGGCACAGTTGACTTTAGTTTATTAATAAAGATATTAAGCTAACAGAACAGTGATTTGTCTAAAGTCAACAAAAACTAAAAAAAGGAACCAACTGCCATTTACTATAGCATCAATAATTTTGAGTTATAAGCAATGACAGAAAAACCATATTTGTTTGATTTTCTCAAACATATTTTCATTGAAGAGAAAAACTCAAGATGCCTTTGCTATTTCAAATACTATTTCAAATTCAGAGGTGTCTCAAGGAACAAAATAGAAGAAAGAAACTACAAAAAAAGGCTAAAGAGGGCTCTGGATTTCTTTTTTAGTGAAGAATCTTAACAAATAAAAACTCTCTTAGCTCTCAACTATCAACCTCTTGATAAACTTACTGGAATATCAATAGCTGTTTTGGCTTGAGTCAACTAATTTAATACTAGATATTTCAGAACTGTATAACAGAGTTTCAGATGGAAGTATTGGATGTAGTTGAAGTAGAAAATTAATACTTAATGTATACTTTGCTTTTATTTAATAACTCCCATAATAAAGTGAAGAGAAGAGTTTTTTTTGAAGGCATTGACACAATCTTCGCCCATTTATTTATGAGCAAGTTGAATAAAAAGTAAAATAACAGTTTTTGATTTGTAATAAATAAAAAAATTTCAGAGAAAATCTCGAATGTCATCAAATAAACGCGTGAATATAACAATCGGATATATACTTAATTACTGCTCGATACCGGATCTTGTTTTCAATGGATCACTAGTTACAAATTTTACGTTTTTGCATTTGGATTCAATAGATCCAAATGGAAATTCTGGCTTAAGTTTCTTCGCTGATGTCATGTTCACTTACGCTATTGAAAGTGTTAATAATCGGACAGATATTTTGCCAGATGTTCATGTTAACATCGCCCGATTTACTGGTTTGATTTTGATAATATTATATTTCCTTAACTGTATTTTGACAGATTGCGGTCCTTACAACCCGCTTGCTGATCTTAACTATATTGGACAAAGTGGGGGGTATGCATCTTCAAAAACTTCACTAGATATAAGTGAAGTATATACAGATGTTATTGGTATTCTTGCTTCAGAATATAGCACAACAGCCAGGTAAGTCTATCAGATCATGAATTCATTAGAAATTTTATAAAAATTATTTAGGGGGCCAGGTGAAATTTTGTCCCAATATAAGGTTATATTGTGTTGAATTCGGTTAATTTTATTAATTCTTTCGCAGATTCCTTATTGTGCCGATAGCACATCGTCATTGCGGTTTTCAAATAAAGATAATTATCCATATTTTTGGAGAACCTCAATTGGAATAGGTTGGCCATTTTCCTTCAGTCTAAAAAATTTACATGTAAATAGGTACAGGAAAAGCAATATACTTGCTATTGAATGCGTGGAAAGTTCGACAAGCTGGTTTGATATTTGAGTCAAATTCGGATTTTTCTATTTCCTGTAAGTCCATAGAAGTTCTATGAAAGTTTTAAAAAATGTAAATCTACAGATGTAAATGACGTAGTGGATGCATTTTCACACCATGACATTCTGATTCCATCAAAAATTGGAATACCATCTGAATATGACGAACTCCTTGTTGATTACATTTACTTGGACATTGTTCGAACAAATGCAAGGTAAAATAAATTTAAGAATTTTCTTTAAAATAGTCTCTTTGCGCAGCAACCAATATTTTAATTTCTAGATATATTATTATAATTGGAGATTCGTTTTTTGTTCAAAACTTATTACAATCATTATCACGAAAAAGGATCTCTGGAACCGAATATGTGTATATACTGGCAAATTTACCGTTGAATAACTCAGGCAAGTTTCCTCATAAGCTTTTTAGGCGAAACATTAACAACCGGACAGTACTTTTAGAATTTGATAATGGTGTAATCTTTTTCGGAAGCATATTACCAGACCCAAATAGTGAGGAAAGTATTGCCGTTGCAAATGCAATAAACTCTGCGATAAATCCCGCCATATCACCTTCTGATTTAATTGGGGGAAATTACGCTTATGATTGTGCAATGATGATGCTTCTTGGATTTGACAAGGTTTGGTAAAAATAAAATAAAATTCACGTCTGATTCAATTGGCAAAAAAAGCTACTGAAGTCACTACCATTTGATGCAGCTGAAAATCTTGGGCAAAGAAAGTTGCAGAATTTTATGAACTTTACGCTATTCAAAAACTTGGGTATTTAATTATTTACGAAAACAGTGAAATAAATTCGACAATCATAATTTAGATTACGCTGGAATGACTTATAATCCACTGAACTTGAATGAATATGGCGACGCGTACATGTATGTGCTTAATTTGATATTTATAAAAAATTTTCTTCAACACGAAGTTTCTCAGTCCATTCATATTCCAAGCGATTCGAAATCAAAATGGAACAACGATAACGCAGAGTAGGATAAAATTAAATCTTATTTTTAGTACACCTAATTTTTGAAAGTTAGATTTTGCAGAAACCAATTTGAATCTCACTCAGCTGAATTTTACATCTGATGTTGTGTTCGGAGGTACTTCCTTCACTTATTTTTAAGAAAAAAAAACAACAAAAAACAACAAAAATCAGACTCGACTACTCCTCCATTCGATGGTTTGAAATATTTGACTCAATTGAGCTTGAGTCCACAATATAAAATTGCTATTGCCTGTTTAGCTGGTTTCGGTGTTCTTGCAGGAATTTTTTCAATCGCGTTTTTATTGGACCATAACAGCACACCGATTATACGAAGATCTTCTGTCCTGCATTCATCATTTGCAATTCTGGGAATAATTTTAGGCTATGTCGATATTGGACTGTTTGCTCTAGATCCAGGATGGATAACCTGCCGTTTACGCCTTGCATTCAAATTCATTTGCTTTGGAATCATTGTTATAAATTTGATTTGCAAAAATGCTGTTCTTGTTAAACTTCATGGATCTTATACTAAAATAGCAAACCCCAAAAAAATGGTGCATTTGTTTTACCAGATTGCTTTATTTCTATCTGTAGTTGAAGTGGTAATAATTGTATAAGCTATTTCTTATACTGAGGTATAAACTCTATTGAATTTAATAAGGTCTCGACTTGTGCATGGATTTTCGCAATGAATTCACGTGTGGAAAAAATTGAATTGTCCTCTCAATACTTTAACACATGCGAAATTGAGTCAACAACGATATTATCCCAGGCGTTATCTGTATTTGTTTATAGCTATAACATTTTAGTATTTCTTGGAATCGGTGTAATTTTGCATTATCTTCGGGATGTTACCAGCTTCGATTTCAATGAATCAGGATTCTTATGGGTTTTGATTTTAGTGATTATTATATCGGTGTCATTCTTGAAATTTCTTGACGATAACAAGAATGACGCTAATGCGGATATCAAATCCTGCTTTTGTTTCTTTGTTGCAATTTCAGTGGTGTTGGGGCTTACTATGGGATCGAAAATAATGGAAGTTTTGAGGGAGCAACAAATGAATCTACAATCGTTAAGTTTTACAGATCTGCTAACTGTAACAAGCTGTGCCAAAAAAAAGCTGCTAATAAATAGAATTAGCTCTCAATTCGCGAGAAAATTCCGTTATGAGCACAAAATTTTGCAAAAAGTGTCAAGATTCTGCTTCTATAAACAGCCAAATCTTTTAATTGATAATGGCTGGAAATTTGGAATTGTTGAAATCATGGCCGTTGAAACTTCGAAAATTTGGATTTCAGTCTCAAATTTCAACTGTGTAACATGTTTACGTATATTAGAAAGCAGTTGTATCAATGTATCTGCAGGTGGATATGTTGTACTAAGTTCTAACGATGAAAAAATTGCTCTCAAACTTATTTTTGACTTTGGAAATGATCAAGATGCTAAAAGTTTTGTGCAAGAGATCAAAAAAGCATTGTCAGAAATTCATCAACAGATAAAAAATTGGAAATAATAATAATAATTTTTTGTTATCGTGTTTGAGATGTTTAAAAAAACACGGTGCCACAATTGCAACACATTCACAATTAAGTGCAAAATCTTGTAAGATTTTAAATGCGGATTTTGCCTCATTGCTCTTAAAATTCAATGGTTTGCCTTAGGATTTGGAAAAATAATAGAATAAGAAAAATAACCGAAATGATGGACTATAAACCTTTCGCAGTTTTCAATAGAATCCAAGCAGATAATGTGCCTAAAGCTAAACATGTATACCACGTCAAGTTTGACACTTTCGTGGAATGATCTTGAAAAACCAAAGCAAACATGTATCTAATCGATTAACTGGAAGTACGCTTGCTGGTGACGTTTTGGCTGTTATAAGCTCAAATGACGCTGGGAAATTAACTCTCTTGGTTTATTTCTTATTTTAATTTTGTCTTGTCCTGGTCATGTAACTTCTCTGATGCTATCAGTGGAAGAGAAAAGAGAAGACTATCAATTGCAATTCAACTTGTCAAGCAACTTGAAGTTATTTAACTAGGACCAACGGTAGGATAAAATTGTGAATAAAATCATGTAAAACATGTTAAAGAACCATGTCCAAACAGAATTTTCAGGGTCCAAATCTTGCAAGAACAATCACGCAGACATAGGTAGCAATGAGCAAATAAAATATTACTGGTGATATAATCACAATGTAGTACATGAGTTTGTATATGCGTGTGCTAAATACTGATCCAATTAGTTTCCACTGCGCCGCCAATGTCTCTATGTACCTGTCAATAACTGTTCCAAGGCAAACGGCTAGTCCCACTGAACTATAAGTGGCTCTGACATTTGCATGCTTTTTATTAGGTACACAGTCGCGAAGTATAACGTTCCGATTAGTTAGTGGAAGATTGAAAGGTTTAAAAATTCCCTCCATTATAATTGGGCGATCGTGTTTTTGAGTTCGTAATAAAAGACAAAAACATGAAAAAGCCATTGAACAAGAAATATTCCGGCCAATACTGTGCAAGCGAATGCGATCTTTTCTCATACGTTCGCAAATCCAGAAACAATGAGCAACATTTTCAAAGTACAATCACATACATAAAGATTCACATACATAGCCATAATTATTATTCGAAAATATACTTCAGTAATTTTTGAGTATTCGTTTTATGTTTTCCAAATTTTCTCAAAAAAAAGAAAAATACTGAGCGATAAATTTAAAAGGCCTGTATGTATTTGAGCAATGACTTTGGCCCCGTCTCCACAAAAATACCAAAATTCCAACAAAAACAAAATTTTTTTCAAGAGTATAGAGAGAAAAAACTATTTTACTTCTTAGCCGCAGACTTTTTGGTGGTCTTCTTGACTTTCTTTGGCTTGGCGGCGGCAGCTTTGGCCTCAACCTCTTGCTGCTTAAGAACCTTCTTGACAATCTTCTGCTCTTCAATCAAGAATGCACGTACAATTCTGCTGCGCACACATGTTCCGCAGCGGGATCCTCCATATGCACGCGAGACGTGCTTCTTTGTTTTCGACAGGCGAGCGTATTCGGCTGGGCGGAGCACGGGGATCTGTTATTATTTTCGGATAAGTTTTTCCTTCTCATTTCGCTGTCAACACATCGATTTTGGTTTTGGGTACGTACGCCGGCAAGAGCGTCTCCACAGTCACCACACTTTGGAGCGCTAGCACGCTTAGCAACAAGCTGGTAGATTAATTTTCCACCTGAACAGAAATTTCAGTAAATCGACGAATGTTCAAAATCAAAAACAGACAAAACTCACCTGGAGTCTTAACAACTCTGTTCTTATTAGACTTGGTGTTGTACGAAAGGCGGCGACGGTATGTAACACGCTGGACCATTTTCTAGAATGAAAAAGGAGAACGTATTTTCAGTGAATTGGCCGATTTTGAAGTTCGATTTTGATTGTGGAACGTCGGGAATACGCAAGTTTCGGTATTTCACAATAAAGCTTCACGAACAGGCCTGCTATTAATAGCGCAGTTTCGAGTTGAGATAGTGTTTGGTTTGCAATCAACATCTCGAAGACTGTCGATCCTTTCTTGTCATCACCCCCACTTTCTGGCTGTACATCCTTTCGGATCGTTACGAATCTTCATTGTATATTGAAGCCGACTTTCGCTATGCGATGCGATAGATGGGCTGGTGGGGATGGTATGGGTTGCCACATGCAAGGACTCACAATTTTTTTGAGAAATCTTTCACCAAACCATCAGTTTTGAAATATTGAATACAATGTGAGAAAAGTTCAGTTATTGATACTTAACAACTGTTATTCTTTTAAATAAACTCTGTTAGAGCTGGGTATATATCAATTTTTATTTTATTTTATATATTTGTTTCTTTTTTCTTGGTTCCTGCAAATATCAAGTTTTGGAAAATTTGACCTCTTAATTTCAACCTGAACAAAAAAGTCAATGTGACACATCATTATTGGTATAATATTATTTTATTTCGAATATATATATATGCATTTTGAAACTTCGAATTTTCGGGAACACTCACGCTCAAATTTCCACTTTAACAAAAATTCTGAAGTGCGAAATCCGAAACATCTGTCCCCTTTCCCATCACCGTCAATTCATCCATCCACAAGCGCGAGAATTACAGCGAATAAGCCACCACGTATGAATAACAGTGTATTCGGTGTATTCGAAAACCGTTCTGGGAATAATCGATTATTTTGCAACAGATGGTTTGGCATGTTCAACAAACTGATCGAAACAAAAATTGGCTTACAACGGGCTCATAACTTCGCAACATGTATCCAACAACTCTTTTCGAATCATAATCGGGAATGGAAAAACAAACAAAAAGAAAAGCGCATAATACTATAGCAATCAAAACCATGACTGGCCTTATATATTGATGTCTTGACAATTAAATGGATAAATTCACAGATGTCTGCCGATATTGCCTGGTTGTTAACCCGTAACACTGCTTCTTATCTTGTCAAAAGAAAGGGAAACCAGGAAGTCCAGTTTTCACGCGACCATGGTAACTTGCTGAACAAGAACTCATTCAAATACAGCTCTGTCAACCCCAAGGTGCGTAGAATTAACAACGACTTCGTAATTTTTAATTAAGATGCTGGTTTTTTTTAAACTATGAAAATATAGGCTGTGTACATTGCCCCAGCCGCCACTGGAGTCACTATCACCACCAAGCGTGGATCAGCTGCTAAGCAGGCTACTCAGACCAAGACTGTCGCACATGGGGGGCGTCGTATTGTCTCTGCGTCTATCAAGAAAATTGTGAAAGGATACCGCCCAGACTTGGTAAAGGCTGCGCTTGCCCGCGGCTCTAGACTTTTGGACGTTCAGGATGACAAAAAGAAGCGTTTCCCAAAAATCATCAGACAGAAGACTGTTAAGGCTTAAAAAAAAAAAACTGGCTTTTGTTTTTCTTCTAAAATACTTTCTGTCTTGCTCAACTGGGTTGCTTTTGTCCCAACAACCAATAAAAAGCCCGTCCTTGCGAACTTTTTGGGCGTGTATTTAATGAGAAAATATTTAAACGTCTAAACTATCGAAAATTCTTATCCTGTGATAGCAAGGATATTGTCAATCGCAGAATTCTCATCAGATTTGGCTCGATTCTGGCATTCAGAGAGCTCTTCAAGCGTGGGTTTTATGAATAGCTGCTTACTTGTTCGAATGTCATGAAGTAAGGAATTAATCAACTGCTATTTTTATACCCTTAGCATATAGATATTTGCATTTTCAACAAGTTCTTCGAAAGTCAATTTTTGAGTGACACAATTTGCTTCACCCACAATTATTTAGTTCCTATTGTTATTTTTTCTTTGCGACAACTTCAATACAACGAATCAGAAACAACTTTCTCTATTTGCACCAACAGCACTTTCAGTGCTGAATCACCCTTAACCTCAGCTAAAACGCTGGTTAAAGTCAGCAGTTATCAGCTGAGATTCATGGCCATCTCAGCAAGCTGCTTTACATCGTTGCTATCAGGCGCTGACTCAAACCACACTTGCCCAACCTGGCCAATTGCAAATCTCTAGACAACCAATTGCCGTAGAATTACGACACGTTTGTGAGTCGTACGCTCAGGCCGAGAATATCGGAAAGTTCTATAATGAGTGATAGTTTGAGGGATCATGTTGTACCGAAATAAACGTAACATCAGAAGGAGCCGAACTTGTCGAAACCAATAAAAGTGCAGAAAGTGAGAAATTGTAAATGTAGTCGCATTAATATTTGCAAAAGTTTCCACTGCATACTTTGGTTACCACGGTCCCAAATATGTCTGTTAGATTCGATGGATTTATTGTCAGTCAGCACGGAAGAGAACGGGTAGATCAAATGCTTAAAATAGGATTTACGATAAGCAATTTTCAGGTTTGTATCTTTGAAAACAGGCTTTTCGGTTGACGATACAGTGACAATTGAAGGCCAAGTTCTTATCGGTATGCAAGGATAGATAAAGGACCCATTAGTTTACTTTGGGAGATTTCTGTGAGAACGGATACACGACCAGTGAAAAAAAACAAGCTGTCAGTTGTAGCAGAATTGCAGATTGTACAGACCCAGAAGTTGGCGTTGAGCTAGTTTACTATCAGCCAAGGCGAAGTAAAAGCTACCAAACGACCTGTGTTACTTGCATCAAATTATTATTAAAACCCTATCAAATCCTTCAATCCTTCTCCGCCGACTAAATAGTATTGTGGTGAGGCGTCACTTTTTCCACCCCTACTAATCCTATAAATTCAAAAAATCAAAGCATCGAAAAAAAAATGAACCAAAACAACAATAATGCCTCCAATCAACCAGTCAGCTGCAACAGAAAAAAGCAGTGAAAAAAATTCTGTGACCAGCAAGCCGTCTTCACTCCGCAAAGTTATTCTGAGATTTGTTCCATCAAGAACAAAATCACACTACAGTTCTTCTGCTTGCGATCAAACCAAAGAATCAATGGAACACTCAGCTTCACTTACAAAATCTGGAAAGAGCAATTCAAATGAACTTCCAGTGCTTACCGCCACCATGTATCTTGGAAACAGACACTTATAAAAGCCAGAATTCGCAAATTTTTTTTTAACATGTAGTGAATTCAAAGACAAAATAAAGAATTTCGTAAGCGACTTGTGAGAATTATCGAAGCGGAAATTATTTTAATTTTAATGGTTTAAACGAATCGAATTGGATTTCTGTACTCGCAAGAAGTCTGGCTTGTGGATAACAGAAAAAAAAGTAAATTTTTTTTCCACGATTTCGCGAAGTTGAACAATCCGTTCCGTTCAGATAAAAGGTTAAAAAGTAACATACACAAATGACAGACATAATTAATCAGTCTAATATAATTGAACTTGTTTACAATTTGAAATGAAGTATGCGCACAAGATTAAAAAACGCAATTTTGGACAACCAGAGCAAAATTTTTGGCTTGAAACGAAACATAATCGTGGAACAGCCACCCACGGTTTTCCAGAAAACAATATAAAGCATATACATAGCAACAAACAAAAGCAAAAAAATCAAAAAACCAAGCAAAACATTGAACTTGTTAAAGCAATGCCATCGTCAAACTACAACATCATGGAACAGTCGGTAGCCATCGACCTTGCAATCCAAATGAAGCTTTCCAACGAATCCAAGAACTTGAAACCTTTGTCGACTTCAAAGAATTCATTTTCTCTCCGTTCTTCGGTCATGTCTTTGGTTCCGTCGCGCCGCAGTTTGTCTTCATTGGCGACATCTTCTGCAGTTGGTTCTGCTGACTTGTCTGTGCCTGTGCCGTCAAAAATCAAGAGCAGTAGAGCTTCGGCAAAGTCCGACCCAAAGCCCCCCCTTCTAACAACAGCGATACACATTGGAAACCAGTACCTCTGAAACGGTCATGAAAACCGCGAAAACGGATTGGACTGAATTGCCAGCACGGCCAAAGAAATTCTTTTCTGCTTTGATGTTGATGTGATATCCTCATAGCGGAAATATTTTTCAATCAAAGTCCGAATGAACAGTGCCTCATCTTTTGTTTTTTTCCAATTTTTCTCTCTGCTCCTCATATATAATTCTTTGAAAATGAAAATAAAGCTTCGGATCGATATGTACCAAAAGCAAAAACAATCAGAAAAAGAGGACTACCAACTCGTGCGGTCTTTTTTTGTCCGTTCCCACCCTTAAAGTTACGATTGCCAAGAAAGTCGTAGTTTTCCACTATTGAAATTATTAAAATTCAACAATCGCTATTATTTGATAGGGAAATTCTAATAAAAATAACTGAACTGAAATTTGTTGGCTGTGAGGACGTAACATGCCATTTTTAAAACTAGATCCAAATCGACCTGCGAAGTTTTGTTCAATTAAAAACGATGTGAGAATGATTAACACATAAAACTGCTGATATATAAATATATTTCAGATATTAGATTCTTCTCTTTTATTCTGAAAAATTGGCTGTATCAACCAGCATTTAATCAATTTTCAAATTTTTTCATGTAGGTGCCTTGTGACCATCGCCCCATTGGAAGTCGATTACGGCATATGCAAGTTTCGTTTGAAATTAGTTGTCGATTAAATAAAGACATGTAAATAGTTTGGAAATAAAACGAAAGAAGCAATTGACGGTGAAAAATACATTGTCGGCTTGATTAATATGTCATTCATCATCAGAATTTCAGCAAAAAAATGAAAAAAAATTTCTTTGAAGAAAAACATTTACTAATGGTTTCGATTTGGATGATACACATAATTATTGCGTTGAGCGTATGCCACCGTTTGGAAGCATTCCCGGTTCAAAAACGTTGAGTAACCGATGTCAGTAACGACTGGTGATAATCAAATCGTTTCTATCCAACAGATCTAATCACGAGAGCTGCAATCACAGCTGCAACAGATGGCTTGGCCGGAAAATGCGCGGCGTTGGAAGTTTTCGATGGATCAAGTGTTCTGGGCTACGTTTCTAGAACAAGCAATGGGTACAATTTCGTGTCGGCTTTGGCAAGCGCAAGTTCTTTCTACCTTGAATCGACCCTACTTTCTCGCTATCAATTGATCGATAGCGAAGGATCCCAAGCGTATATGTCTGTGATTAATTGGGTGATGCCTGGCAGCTCGTACGGTGATCGCGCCGATTGGACTTTTGCCGCCACATCCGACGGTAATTACACTGTCACATCAACACTAACAGGACAATATTTGGGCTCTTTCTTGGGAACGCTCGGCGCTGGTTCTTCCACAAGCACCGTGTCTTTGACATTGGCAACGGGGTGCTACACTCCGCCGGATGTCCCCCTTGCAGTTACAGGAACGCCATCCACATCAATTTCATCACAAGGAACTATTGTCGGTGTTATGGATATGCATATGCACTTAACTGCTGGCTACGCGTTCGGTGGCGAGATGCACTGTGGAGATGCATGGGCACTTGGAGGAATGCAGGACGCGTTGCCGTCTTCATGCGACGGACATAAGTCAGACACCATCGGCGCACTACTTCAAGGTGTGCTCGGCGGCACCAGCATCACCAACGCGTCTGGATACGGATATCCGTCTTTCAGCGAGTGGCCAACATACAACAGCGTACTTCACGAGCAAGCTTACTTCCGCGGCATTGAACGTGCGTATTTGTCAGGTGTTCGCGTCATTAATGCACTTCTGGTGGCAAACCGCGTCATTTGTGATATCTTCCCGTACAAGGATATGTCGTGTGGCGAAATGGATCAAATTCGGGCGCAGTACACTTTCCTAACACAGCTGCAGGACTACGTGGATGCGCTAAGCGGGGGTTCAGGTCTTGGCTGGTTCCGTATTGTCACAACGCCGGCTCAAGTCCGAACTATCACAGCAGCAGGAAAGTTGGCGGTGTTGATTGGAGTCGAAAACTCTGAAATCTTCGGATGCTCTCAAGCAAATGCGACGGCATGCACAGAGGCAGTGGTTGACGCAGGATTGGATGAACTTCAGGCAATGGGAGTGACTGGGTTCTTTCCCGTGCACAAGTTTGACAACGCGTTTGGTGGAACTCGTATGGATCCAGGCGCTGCGGGCGTATTTATTAATCTTGGAAATTTGGTTTCCAGCGGTCACTGGTGGGAACTTGAAAATTGCACCTCTTCAGCAGTCGATCAGCCCCAGTCACTGACTTCAAATGACTTCGCAAATTTTCTTGATTTTGGAATTACGTCGATTCCGGATGGTACCATTCTTCCAGTGTATCACACTGGCCCTGCGTGCAACATTAGAGGACTGACAGATATTGGGGCATATTTGGTTCAGCAAATGATCCAGCGTGGTATGATTGTGCACATTGACCACATGAGTGTAAAGACGGCGAATATGACTTTGAACCTTTTGCAAACCAGCAAATATCCAGGCACATTGTCAGAACACTCATGGGCTGACTACGCAATGGTGGATCGAGTTCTCGCAGTCGGCGGTGTTGTCGGAATATATGGATTTAACAGTACTGAATTTGTGCAACGATGGCAATTGTACAGATCACTTCCACATGGATCAGCGGTGACAGCTATTGGTCTTGGCAGCGATGTGAATGGACTTGCAGTTCAGCCGCCGCCGCGTACAGACTCAAGCACTAACCCTTTTGTTTACCCGTTCACTACATTGACTGGAATCACAGCAGCGCGCCAGTCTCTTGGAACGCGCACTTACGACATAAACAATGACGGTGTGGCATTTTATGGACTCTATGCAGAGTGGCTGGTTGACAGCGTTAATATTGCCGGTACTGATGGAGTTTTGCTTAAATCTCATTTTCTTAATGGCGCAGAGGCATACGTCTCCATGTGGGAGAAAGCGCGTGCTACCCAGAATATCAGTTGATAAAGTTGTAGTAAATAAACTTTGTCCATTTTTGAATAAAAGAAAACTTCTTATAGCTAGTATGATTGGTGTCCGAGAGAGGGAGTTTGGTGATTGAAAAGTGACCGAAATGGAAACAATCGAAATCCAACTGACGACACTCACGGCTCGCATCGAAGCACAGGAGGCAGAGTGTAACGCAGCCAAAGAGAAACTTCAATACGCTATTGAGGTGTGGCAGTCTAGGAGTGTGCTTAGGGCTTTGAGCTCGTTATTGGACATTGTCACCTGTCAGTTCAAGATATTTGGAGACAAGGAGGCGGCCCTTATTGCTGAGCCAACAGAACTATGCCATCATCTATGATCATTACTGTGTTCCTGTTCACTCCTCCCAATTCTAAAAGATGCCAATTTGAATGGAATTCATCATCCTGTTTGATTATGTGTGCTGTATATTTTCTTTTGCATATTGGCACTCTTCAAGGTGATCAATATCTTGACTTTACAGTTTTTAATGAACTATTTGTTCTGCTCAATAGACAAGTGCTTTTTGTGTGATGAAGGCAGGTCATCACACAAAGTGATTGCCACTATTTGCACATTGAATAATAGGAAAATTTAATTTTTCAAAGCAAATATAGCAAGTCAAACCTGATTGCTTTACTTCAACTAAATAACTGATTGTCTGTTCTATTCTGTTTTCTATACAATAAAACAATAAAATAGATTTGTCAAGTTTTAAATTCAAAAGTTCAATTTGCTAGATTTTATTTTTGTGACCCGACTCATCATTCTACTTTTTTGAAATCAATCTCAAATTCTAACAATCTTCATCTGTGACATGCTCCAACTGCATTCTTATATGATCAATTTCATAGCCTTTCATTACAACTCCATCAGGTATACCAAAGTGCTCCAATAACTGTTGACTCTTCAAGAACGTCCCTAACCCTGCTATGTGCCTGTAGTGTATTCTCAAACAGTAAATACCTATTATGAAATTAGATATCTAACCACTTTTTTTTAAATGAATTTCATTATGAACAAGCAAAGAAAAGCAGTTTCAAGCCACCTTATTGAAAATAGGAAATTCACAAGTGGAAGTATTTTAATTGATGGAGTAGAGAATATATGGAATTAGTATCGCATACAACTGTCTCTCAAAATCAATTTTTAAAAAAGGAATCCTGATATCTTTTGTGATTCAAGCATCAGAGTTCGCTACAATTCATATTCCCTGACTGTAGCCCTTAATTTTTTCGTCTGCCTTTCACACAAAAACAATGGATCATTTGAAGTAATAAAACAAGCATGGGAACAAAGTATTTGCACCTTTTGCAGAAACAAGTGGACAGATTCCAAAAAAATTTTGAAAAAAAAAAAGAGTGCTTTGACGGTGACAACAATGATTGTAGCAACAGCAGATCCGATAACAGTGGCCCTCACTGCAACTGCTTCGTTAACTGGATTTGCAACTGAAATTCCCCAAATCACAACAACGAAATCATGGCCGATTCCATTCGGCTGGCCGCCTGGTAATTTGAGACAAAACAAAAAAAAAAAAAGCACAAACAAAAACAAGGGCGTGTATCATATTATTCTACTTTTATTGATCATTATTACTTTTTCCTGAATACATGTATATGTAGGGTTCATATGGCCGATACCCAATCTACCTGCATTATATAATGGCACGTTCCCAATTGGGTCGCCTGTTCCGCAGAACTGGCCTGTCGGGTATCCGTGGCCACCTGGTGATAAATAATTTTTGTTTTTGTGTGTTGGTGACTTTTTTTTTTTTTCTTGGAAAAAAAGGGAGTAATCTGTGGCCGTCTGGGACAACCAAATATGTTTTCACGACCACGACAACGGCAATAGTAGCACCTGTAATAACGACAACTGCCGACGCGTCATCGTCACAGCTTTCGACCACTAATGTGGGGCTTGTGCTGGGAATTGTGATTGGGGTTCTTGTCGCGTTGTTGGCTGTGGGCGCGGCGCTTGGTGTGCACTATCGGCGCGTGAAAACGTGTCAAGAACAGCGAACGGAAACTGTCGTAGTAACGAGTGGTTGTGGTGGTAGTTATGTTGGTGGCGGTTTGGGAAGCCATGGGCTTGCGCCATTGCAGACGCAGCGGAAGAATAGTGGAGGAGGAGTTGGGGGATTGCCAAGTCCAGAGTTTATGATTGCCGCATTGTTAGCGTCGGCGGGTGTTGCAGCTGGTGCCGGGGAAGGAAGTCCGACGGCAGCATCGCCAGATCAGACCTTGGCGAGGAGGGGTGGAGGGTCTGATGTTTTATTGGCTTGAAAAGGGAACAAAATGAACATTTTTATTTAATAAGTCAATTACTTGGTTTTTTCAATGGGATTCTTTACTGTATTTTACCTTTTTTTCATCTGACTATTAAAAAAAGTTTCAAATCTGGCATTTGGTAAGCCGAAACTAAATTTCAATCTTACTACTGTTGTACAGTATCTAACTGTTCAACCATCTCACTGTCAGTCGAAAACTTATAAATCCGCAAGCAAAAAGAAAACTCAAATGTGAAAAAAAAAATTGATCACAATTGCGGAATTTAATTCAAATTTTGCGAATTTTTTTTTTCAAATTGTGCTTCTTCATATTTTACCAAATTTTCGCAATATTAACGAATTTCTTGCAAAAATTTCTGCCACGATGCTCGGCTACGTGGAGTGTAGTAAGATCAGCGGAGTCTGAAAGAAAGGGAAAAAAAAAAAAAATTACTAAAATTGCAAAGCAATTAAA
>JADGJH010000418.1:7877-18964 GCA_027596945.1 Physocladia obscura
AAAAAAAAGGCTTTCATTAGTTTCAAGGGTAGCAACTGCTCTTAGCAGTTCATTGATGATGGGAGCAAATAAAGTAATTTGAGTAAGAGCAACTCCAAGCAGGTCTGCAGACATGACACCAGTTACACCAAATATTGCAATACTAAAAGTCGCAACAGCGTTCAAAAAATTGAGCCGCATTGTCACCCAAAACATGGTGTGATTAAACAAGAGATAAGCCAAGTTGGACTGATCTAGCTTGGCCATTTGCTTTTCGATAAAAACAGACTCTGCTTTGTAAGCCAAGATGGTGGGAATTCCAGTCAAAGTTTCAGATACGTGTGCTGCCAAGGGAGATTCCATAATGGAAATCAAACGTCTGAGTTCGCAGTAAGTGTTTTTGAAGAACCTAAATATGAGATAGACGCAAATGACAAGCGCTGCACAGATTGCTGAATTTTCTCAAGTTAGAACTTGAAGTTTTCAATTTATAACTCACGGATAATTTGCCACGCGGAAATGCAAGTGATAATTAAGATACCAGTTGCCAGATAAACGCTTGAGAACACGCTGGACACAATAATTCCAGTTCTGTTGTCTAAAGAACGAACATCTGCTGTCATTCTGTTCAGTATTCTCCCTATTGGTTGCACGTCATAAAACATCATTGGTACTTTCATCAATCCATCCATTGCTTTGTCGTGAAAGTATTGTGCACCACGAACACACACGTACAAGGCAAAGCCGTAATTCAACACTGAAAAAAAGATATCATCAAATAAGCATGAATTCACTTAAACTCACCATCGCCAATAGAGTTTACACCAGCTAGTACAGAGTAAAGTACAAGGTACGAAATATTTGGGTTTGAAAGGCGCCAATAATCAGTTGTCCAAGCAGACAATGTGAGCTGTTGAGAGACGTAACAGCCAGTCAACACCAGAAACGCAATTGCCATGACAACAATCCATTGGAATCCAATTGCATGAGCAAACGACTTGTACGTGCTGAAAGACACAGCACCCTGTTTTTGACATTAATTATTTGGAAACTAGATTGACAAGCAAACCGTTTCACGATCTTCAGCTTCAGCATCTTCATCGATTGAGTCCGTAGACTCCTTTTCTGCCGCTCTTAAAACCTTTTCAGTCACTGCAATTTCAATATTTTCCTCATCCAGATGATAATCTTTCATTGTGTCAAATAGTTTCCCATTCACATCTACCATAAGCTCGCTGAAGCTACCACTTTGCACAATTTTGCCTTGATCCATGACAATGACTTGATCGACTTTTGGAAGAATGTGGAGGAGATGAGTGGCAATGATGACAGTTTTTGAAGACATTAGACCAGTAATTGCATCATTGAAGATATCTTTGCTGACGTGAGCATCAAGAGCAGATAGTGGATCATCCAAAACAAACACATCTGGGTTCTTGGCAATAGCACGAGCTATCCGAAAGAAAAATGCATCAGAAAAAAAATGGAACTTGAAAGTGAACTTGCCAAGAGAAATTCTGGCTTTTTGACCACCTGACAAGTTGATTCCTTTTTCACCAATTCGAGTTTTAATGCCAGAAGGGAATGACTTCAAATCCTTGGTCAAAGCACAGGCTTCAATTGCTTCCTGACACCTATTATTCATGAAAGTTTTCTTCTCTTGAATGGCTTCAGAAATAATCCAGGGCTCTTGCGGAACGACCGTGTCATCCATAAGGGTAATATTCTCTTGGATGGTTCCAGAAATAATCCACGGCTCTTGAGGGCAATAACCAATCTTTCCGTAGACAATGGCCTTTTAAAAGTTCAAAAGCGGGTTTTAGAAAATGAGGTCTTCTCCAAAGTATCACAAGAATTTACCTCTCCTCCAGTCTTTCGCATGGAGCCAGATATTGAAGAAAGTAACGAGCTCTTTCCTGATCCTGTTGCACCAACGACAGCAACCAATGAACTACGTTTGATTTCGAGAGACACGTTTTCTAAAACAAACACATCCTTGTTACTCACAACATCAGAGCCAGAATCTGCCCTGTCTTCAAGAACGACGGTTTCAGAACCGTCATTCCTTTCTCTATTTTCATCAACATCTTCGTTCTTTTTGTCAACCACTTGCTCCCAAGTGAATGAGGCAGCCTTGTAAACAATAGAAGGTTCGTTTGGATTTAATGAGATTACTCTATAGGCTGGTAAGTCATTCGCGTTGGTTTCTTCCGCCAACAAAAAATTTGAAAGCCGTTGGTAGGAAGTCAATGCTTGTATGATGGTGCTGAAGGATAAATATAAGAACTGGCCCGTCGTTTGTCCTGAAGAAAGGAAAATGTGCTTACAAAACAATCTGCGGAAGTTGCCCAGAAATACTAAGCAAACTTGACAAGAAACTCAACGCTGGGAAAATGGTCTGCGGTTGCATGCTGTTTCCGAGAGCACCAAACGTAATGAATGTCAAAGGAGATGTCATGGTCTGCTGAGCGATTATAGCTCCAGTCTGGAGTACAAGGCCAAAAATTATCGTATACAAACTCTTCACTTGCTCATCTCTGGTGGCTTGGATTTTGGCTCGTTGTTGTTCTTCCAAGGCATGATATTTGACAACTTTGACTCCATAGAGGAATTCTCTGAGCACAGAGGTGCGTTTGTCTAATGCTGTCATGTACGCCTTGAATCCAGTTCCAAGTGGTGCAGAAAGAAGAGTGGACACAATGCCAAGTCCAACGAACACACCAGTTGCAACACCGGTAGATGCACCTAAATAGCCAGCCACGAAGTAGAGTGAGAGACCAACTTGTAACGGCATGGACCAAACTTTGTTTAGTGACTCAATGAACCCAATAATTGAGACTGTATCGGATCCAACCAAACTGTTGATTTTACCAGCCGAAAATTTCTGTTGAAAAAATACACATTATTAGGAAATGATAAATTGTTGAGAAAGCTGCGAGAACTCACTCTTCTGGACTTTGATGATAAAGTCAAGCTCTTCTTGTAAATTGCGTTGATCAACGCTGCTTTTACTCTGACTTCGAGAACCATTGCAACGGATTCAGATATTATGATGGCAAAAGTGTAGAGCAGTTGCATCGCCAACATTAAAAGTGAGAGAACGTAACCGTTGTTGATGAAGAGATTTTCTCTTGGATAAGCTGGATTAACAAAGTTGAGGATCTCTCCAATCATCAAACTCAGGAGAGTGGTCATGGCAACAGAAATAATCTGGCAGAGAGCATCTGCGGCACTGTCAAACAAAAATTATAATGACGAAATGTTGATTAAATGGCGCTTACATGATGGGAGCGACATGAGGAAACAAAGCTGGAAAAAGAGACAGTTTTGGCTTCTCGGAAGAATTATATGTTTGGTCTTGAGTCTGCGCAATGTACTTGTCCAACCAGTGAGCACAATTAACAGCCTGTTCGTTTGTTCCAAGAAGTGGCAAATCTTCTTCCAAAAGTGGCTTCTTGTAACCAAGCTTGAGCAGAGGATAAATCCATGCGACGGTGGCAAATGTGATTAAGTTCCAGGAGATTCTATTACCTGAACGCTTTGTTGCTGCTGTATAGTTCATTTCCAAATTGACAAAAAATGTGCTTTCCTTTTTATTCAATGAAGTGGATGAGCCACCTCTCCACAAAACTTTACCCATGATTTACAATTCCATTCTCTTCAAGGAACAAAATTCATACTCAGAAGTGCATTTCCATTTTCTTATCGCTTTTTAACTCTGTTCCAAAAAAAATAAATTATTCTCGAAATCTCTTTCATCCTGCATCCTCAGCCGACTGACTCCCAAGGATCTTGCACTCGCATCTCCTCTGCCCATCAGCCCTTCTCAACAGATTCATCCCCTGTTCTCTGCTGTTTGAATATCATTTATAAAAAATTGATTGCAAATTGATAATGATTACGAGATCAAAAAAAATAAATTGTTCTGTTGAGAATATTGTTTGAGTTTAACGACTTGGAACAAAAATTTCAAACACGCAAATGCAAGATCCTACTACCAGACACATTTTATCAATAACTGTTCTTTGCACACAAAATTTTCTTCCGAAAATCCTGAAATATATTGACCCTTCTGCTTTCTTGTATGCTGAAGAAAAGCTTGAAGTTTCCGAAGAAACAAGGTAGAAAGCTAATTAAAAAAAGAAGAGTGTGCTTCATCAAAAGAAAATGAAAAAAAATAAAAGTAATTTAGGAGAACGCTGATTGAAGTTTGGTGAGTAATATTTACCTCAAATAAATTCTTCGTTTGGATATTCAGCAAAAAATTACGTTTAAAACTTGTTATTGAATAGTTGATTGAATTTCTTTTGTAGATTACAGAAACCAATATAATTTGCATACTGAGCAGAAATGTGTTGTTGACAAATTGTGACCATTTTTTTTGTTTATTAATTTTCAACTAAATTTCAGCACCGAAGACAGTCCAACGATTAGCAAGAACATCTTCCCTGATCCGCGCAATAACTTCAGCTCTTGGTTTTTTATTTAATTCGTCAGTTTTAGTTAAATGCACAATTTCGTCATTAGTATTGTCACGTCCCATGATGCTGTTAAGATTGGGGAAGTGGCCAAACGCTTCAGTGATTGGCAAATGCAAGTCATCAATCAAAAAGACCCAAAAAATAAAATCAATGGCATCGGGATAGCGGTCGAGACCGGGAAGGAGCTCGTTCGCAGGCGGCGGGCCTTCTTCAAGAACTGTGTGGAGGGCAGTCGCGTCGTGGCGCAGTTCTTCCAGCCTTTCGGCAAACGGATCGCTGCGGTTCGTTCGTGCCTTAAGCCATGCACGCATATCGCGATGCAACGAAAATTGAGCCAATTGGTCAATCGTGTTTTCCGAGTGCAGCAGCGGCGTAACCATATATGACCACATGAATGTAAAGTGCACAACCGAAAAGCCCAAAACATCAATCCAACGGTGCGCGTAAAACACATTCTGCTCTTTTGGGACTTCAAACAACTGGCGGACTAGTTTTTGCGCTAACGGAAGAAAGTACGCGAAAGTGTATCGTGGATCGGCGTTTTTGCGAATCGAGCCGCGTGCACCTTGGTCCAGAAGTAGAATCAATCCGGCGGCTTGGATCGGAAATTCAACGTCATCAACGGGTGGAAGAACTTCAGTAACAAGATCAATCTTCAACGCAGCATCAAGGCCACCTGGCACTTCTGCCAGAGCTTTCAGTGCAGGAAAACAGATTTGCGCATTAGGCAGGCTTATGTTTGAAATCTCTGAATACGAAATCTCCTGGTTTCGTGTCCATGGCATCATTGCCAAGAAGATTTCGTTCAGCAGGGCGGGAGTGATGATACTGGTGAGATCAGGCATTGAAAACTTTGAATTTTTTCGTGATAAATATCAAAACCCCACGATTTTCCACCAAATTATCCAGAAAACATCTGGTATTTATGCACAAAATACCCTGCGCATGTCCAAATATTCACATTGTAATGCTACTTTTCTTAAAAAAAAAAAAAAAAAGAATCAAAACTGATTTTTGTATTTCGCACATTGTTTGAATTGCAAATGGTTTTGAGTGGCATCCGATGACAGAAAAGTGATTTCAACTTTTCCAATTAGCAACAACCAAGAAATCCATATACAATGTCATAAACAAACACAAAGCTTATTGGGCGAGAACTTTATATAACCAAGATTCAAAAGACAGACGTGCCATACTTGAAAATCTCCATTTTTGTGTGTGAGTGAGTGAAATAGCATAGCCTGTGTAATAAACACCCACCAATCAATTTATCAGCTGAACAGCTATTGTTATTGATCTTGGATGAAACTCTAGATCGAAGGTGTTACATAATTTTTGTAACAGACATATAGCAGAGCTTATATTTACCCAATAAATGTAAGTCATAAACCAATGCAAACTGAAATATTTTGCTGTGACCCTTAAGGTACTCAAAACTGTTGGGTCAAGAACAGAAAAGTAGTGTTGCCATAATTTGTGTGTGGGATCCATTAGTCTTTATGAATGCTTAAAATGACATGATTGCTCGTGGATTCTATTTTGAGCACAGACTTTTTGTATTCAGCAGTTTATAGCTTTTGATCGTAACAATGGTAACTCTGATCTCAATTAAAGGTGGAAAGAATAAAATACATAAAAATTAGGCTACATGATCAATTTTCAATAATTTACTGATCAACGGTATTTATAGGATATACTATGTACTCTATTTCAGAAATCAACCTAGTTGCAAGACTCACGTACCAATGATCAATTCACAGTAAGTGATCAGGAACTTATGAGCTCTTGATAGATAAAGATTTTCAGCTTAGAATGGTGGCTTTAGCATATCTGGTGTAGAATTTAGAGACAAAATATTTAAGAAAGTATTGATATTGATTTAGTGCTTGAAAAAATTTTATTGCCTTTAGAAAGACAAAAAAAGGAATTATTCTTTGCTTAGAAGGCAACATTTCATATGTTTAGAAATTGGGAATTGCAAGTCTTTATTTATGCATAAATCATTTATGGCAATTAATCCTAATCAAAAAAAAAGATGAGTAAAGAAAAAGGTATTACCTTCGAACACCTGCCAAAAGCAAAGCAGTTTATGTATAGTAGGGAAAAAAACATTTGCATACTCTCTTGTGACTTCCAGGCCTGCACCTGTGACCCATATTCTTAATGATTTGTCATACTGTGTCTGCAAATAGTATGTAAGGAATTCAAGCGAAGTCACCATCATCAGGAAATACATTTTGGATGTACATAGAAATTTTTTGTCTTTGAAAGACATGGTTGCAACTGATTTGTCTTCAATTGGTGTTAAACTAGGTGGTATTTATAAAATATTGAAAGTACCAAAGATATTATAACAGCTTTTTGGAATTAGCAAAACTTCAAATAAAATTGATATACACCTGATTAAAAAATTTATTCAAGTGATTCAAAGCCATCATAATATCCAAAATGCCAAATATGTATATCATGCCATTTTATTTCAAGATTTATTTTATTGAATTGCAATCATATTGGGCCAAATAAACTCAATTTGATCATTATGAGGAAACGACAGGCAGTTGTGTTTGACGCAAGGCCATTCTCACAAAGCCCAACATGGCAAATAAAGGGGCAGTTGTGAGCTTGACAACAACAACAGCAAACCCGCCGACAATTGACGGCAATGGCCACTTGGGAAATACAGGATTCGGTGCATTACCAACTGCCATCAACACAAAAACAATCAACATAATCGGCGGAAACGTGATCATCCAAAACCATGCAAACCCACGCTGCATAAGCTGAAGATAATATCTCGTCGTGCTTTTTTCCGGGGATGGATGCACGTCGACAACCCAGCGCAAAAAGCGCGGCATTTCTTCCAACTGAAATGGCGTCGATTCGAGACTTGGAAGAAGTTTCGCGTTCAACGCCCTTTCCATCGCGCGTGTTTCCAACAAGAACGTGAGGCACGTTGAATTAATTCCGAAAATCAAAAAGTCATAAAAGAGTCCGAACGGTTTCGAGAAGAGTGTCACGCCCGAGTTGGCGTTCTGGTAGATGGCGTTGTTGGTGCCGAACGTGATTCCAAACTCGATGACAGCGGCAATTAAGAGCTGCTCGATGAGCACGAAACGCTGCTGGCGCTTGTTGAGCGAGTGAAATACACTGGAAAAAAATCTCAAGAATCCAACTTGACTTGGTGGCTTAGACACAGCTGGACTTTCTGTGCTGGACGCTAGCTGTATTTCTATTGTTTCCGATTC
Source organism: Physocladia obscura (assembly GCA_027596945.1). Classification (NCBI taxonomy): domain Eukaryota; kingdom Fungi; phylum Chytridiomycota; class Chytridiomycetes; order Chytridiales; family Chytriomycetaceae; genus Physocladia; species Physocladia obscura. Next base: position 15,583 of record JADGJH010000418.1, read on the forward strand.
CGGCTGCGCGTTTCTGGTTTCGGTATTGGCTGACACTACAAACTCCGTTTCGGTTTGATTCATTTTAATTCTTTCGTGTTTGTTTTTGATTGCCTTGAACCTAAAAACAAAAACCCTAACGCAATCAATCAAAAACATCTTATCTTTGATAATTATCAAACGTAGTATTCCACAGGAAAATTGCAATGCGTTATCTGACAAAACTTGCCAAAGCTTTTTAAACAAGTTCGGTTTGACATCAGGTTCTGAAAACGAGGTATACTTTTTCTTCTCTCAATTCTTCTGTTTTTCTCTGTTTTTTTCTTATATAAAAAAAGTTCGCTTTTTTTTTAATTTTTAATTTTTTGTTTATTTCAATAAGCCAACCGCATGGTTGTTTCAATTTATTACTCTTTTTTTCTTCTTTTTCTTCGTCGTTCGAAGAGAGTGGCGCAAATATTTCTGCATTTCTCACTCCAACTTAAATTGTTATGTTTAACTTGGAATGCATGCATGCGGATAGAAAAAATTGGAATAAAATTAACTTGAATTGCTATGCAATAAAATAAAAAATCCTGGCTCCGCGCCTTGCCATAAAATGAATTATTTTCCAAAAAAATTGTTATTATTTAAACAAATTTGAACGGCAAATTTTGTGCGCAATGCGCTCGAAAGCACTTGAGAAGAATTCTGGAATTGGGATGAAACAGCAGATGGAAATTTACCGACAGCAAATTAGTTAGTCAGCGATTTGTCAAAGGAAAATATTTCAGAAAAATTTCTATTTCAAAATGGGTATTTAAGCGATGGAAAGTTACCTTTGTGGTATTTACAGTTTTTACTGAAAAAAAGGGATGTTGATTATTATTTAAATAAAGACAGTGCTTACTGAAACACACAACGTTTATTACACAGTGTTTCTTATCAGCACTTAAAATTTCTCTTGGTTGCAGCGAAACAGAGTAAAATAGCAGTCGTCATTTTTGTTTATTTTTTAAAGAAACTTCCATGGCTGACTTTTCCTCAAAAATTGAAATAATTGAGTAAATTTCAAACCATGTGTTGTGAAGTGTGACGTTAGAGATGATTGGTCATGTGAAATCTTCACAATCCACGTGCAAACAATTTTTATTTTTATGAATCATTAATCAATGATGGATAATATAATAAGAAGAATTTTGTGAAACGGTGAAAATAGTTCGTGAAAGCTTCTTAAAAAAAATTTTCTGCATTAAAGGGTTGACCAAATTAAATTAAGAAAAACAAAAAACAATCTTTTTAATCCAACAATTCTTTCCGAAGTCTCTTTAATATTCTTCTAAATATGATGAACAATGAAAAAGACAGAGTGTGCTCACTCAAATAGCTTGAATAAAGTTTAACTTCACAAACTGCGTGCCCGTTTAAGATGCGTGCACAAATTGTTGGGCTTGGTTGTCAAGCCTCGTCAAAAAGAAACAAACTTTTTTTAACAATTTTTTTTTTCTCTACTTTTTTTGTCACGACAATAATGAAAGTCTTCACCCAGCTTCAGTTTATTGCAGTGTTTGCAATCAGCGTGAACGCCAACGCGTCCGATGGAGGCACAACTGAAGGCAACGAGACACAGTACTGTCCAACGTACGCCACACAGATTTCATCCGCATACCAATACCTCGTCCGCCAGGCAAACACCGGGACATCGAATGCAGGACAGCCTTATTATTTTACGCAGCCATCACTATTCAAATACGGCGCTGGACAATGGCTGTGGGATTCTTGTGGCGCAATCATTGCCAACACCCACAGAAATATATCCGCAGCAATTTTAGAGTTCGAGACCCTCATGAACGCGCAAGTTGCAAGCGGAATGGTACCGGAAGAAATCAGCTGGCCCTCAGGATCTGGAAACACGGTTTCGCAAATGCCAACAATTCCATTTGCGTTGCAAACGATTTTCAACAAAACTGGTGATGTCAACTTTTTGCAGACCCAGGTCCCAAAAGTCGCCGCGTACTTGAATTGGTGGAAAACCACGCGTGATCCTGAAGGAAACGGGCTTGTTGTTACTGTCCATCCGTGGGAGACGGGTATTGATGCGTCTCCAGCTTATGACGCGCCGTGGCACTTTTCACCAGTCGGAAATCCTGATTTGGACTGGTTGGTGTTGTACCCCAAGTTTACCGAGCTGCAATCGTACTATGCAAACACCTGGAACAACAACTACACGGCCATTCTTGCACAAACTAAAGCACAGTCCTCAATCACTGCTGATTGGTTTGTTGTTGAAGATATTGCCATCAACACACTGGTTGCTGTGGGGTGGGCTGTTCTTGGCGATCTTGCGACCCATTACAACACTGCCCTGGCTGCTACATACTACGCCAACAACGTGGCACATGAAAGTGCAATTATAAACCTGCTTTGGGACTCTTCGCTATCGCGTTTTGTGACTGGATACAAAGACCAAGACGGAACGCGAAAGACCACCAGCACGCAAACCATCCAGTCCCTGTTCCCGCTCCTGCTGCGCTCACTGCCTTCCGCGCAGCGTTCAGCCGTGCTCGCCGACGCGACAAACACGAGCAAGTTCTGGACCAACTACCCGTTTCCGTCGGTCAGCAAGGCCGAATCGACGTACACGGCCGAATACACGGCCAACCTTCTCTGGCGCGGGCCGTCGTGGGGCTTCACCAACTGGTTCGTGATCCGCGGCCTCTTGTGGTCCGGCCGCCCCGACGTCGCTGCCGCGGCCGCCACGCGCTGGGCCGGCGCAATTGCGGCTTCCGGCGTCTGGGAAATGTGGAACGCCGACACTGGCGTCGGTTACGGCGCCGAAGGCCTCGGCATGTCTTCCACTTTTGTCGACGCGCTGTACAAGCTCAACATCGTCACGAATGCCACGGATTACGCCGGAAACGGAATCACCGCTGCCAATCTGTGGGCGTCCGGGCAGCAAGGCGGCACTGGCGGATACGCGTTTGATTACAGCTGGTGGGTCGTGGCGTATGGAGTGTATTCTACTATTACAAAGATTGAGCTTGGTGGAGGCGCGCGTGTTGATTGGATTGCTATTACGATGGGTGATTCGCGTTCGTCCGATTCTTACCGCACGTTTATTGGAAACACTGGCACGACTGATTTGGCGTCAATTAATGTTCCCGCCGGTGTAACAGTCTCGAGCGCGTACTGGTGTACTGGAACATATGACTCTGGTACTAGAGTGTTTTACGTTCAGTTTACTTTGTCCAATGGACAGTCTGCTGCTGTTGGTGCGCAGACAAGTGTTTGCTATACTGCAACACCTCCATCTGGCCAGAAAATTGTGACTATTTACGGCCGCGGAAATTCTGCTGTTGATGCACTTGGTTTCTATGGATACAATTAATTATCAGAAATAGTTCTAGTTTCCGTTTTTTTTTTG
>JADGJH010000419.1:0-18941 GCA_027596945.1 Physocladia obscura
GTCTTTAAAAGAAATCTTTCCATTTTCCTTGCCACACAAAACTCTCTTATATTAATACAAAGCTTCCACTTAACAGAGAAGCAAATCCACTGTTTCTTTTTTTTTTCTTTTTGTTGCAAAATTGACAATCATACTTCAAAAACCTGAGCCTCCAGAATTTGCCACTTTTTGTTCCAGCAAAAGGAAAAAAAATATTTTTTTGAAATAAACGTATAGTATAACAAATTTTGTCGCATGCAGTACAATTGAACCTATTTTTCTGAAACAGACCTGCGTGGTATTTGAAAAGCGTCACCAAATACCACTATTTTTTTTCTTGTTTGAGGTTTCAAAATGATAAATTCAATACCTTAAATTTATTTACTTTACAGGAATGACAGAAACACTTTTTACATAAACCATTTTTCAAAAAAAAGACAATGAAAGTGTTATTTTTCTTGTCAAGAAAATTTTTTATTCCTTTTTTCCAGTTAAATTTAATACGACATGAGTAATCACAGTGGTGGCGAAACTTTCATAAAGCGAACTCTTGAACAACTGGCCAGCTCAAAGGAGGGCAAGAAACTTCCACTTTTATTATCCAGTGCTAGACTTGCTCAAGGTGAAAGAAAGAAAAGACGGACTATTTGATGCAATTAAATATTAATTTATATTACATGTAGTGGCATTGGATCGAAAAGATAGCGACATTGGAACCATGCGAACCATTTTCCAACCGTTCAAAATCGCGTGTCAGTCCCACCAAGCATCTCTCGCGACAACAGCCGTCGACTGTCTAGGAAAACTGTTCACCTTCAATTACTGGGCGCGTTTCAGCGGCGGTTTGGAAGCGACTGACGAAATAGTCCAAGCGGCAATCTTTTCCACACCAAATCAAAATCAATCCAATCTCGCAGCTCCATCGCGAAACGACCCGCGGAAAAGTTCCACTTCAAATAATTCCGACAATTCCACCGATCCATTTGACACGGATGGAATAGAAGACGCGTTCGTCACCGAAACAAGCGCCATCAGCGGCGTGATTGTTAACGCGATATGCGACAGCTTTACGCCGCCCGCGCCTGGAAGTGCCGACGATGAAATTGACGAAAAACTGCAGTTACAAATTGTGAAAGCGCTTCTTTGCGCTGTTTCTTCATCACCAACAGCAACCACATTTAAAGGTGTTGTTTTGATGCGCGCCATTAAAACTACTTTCAATATTTTTCTGCTCGCACATTCGCAGACAACGCAAATGCTTGCGCAAACTTCATTGCAGCAAATGGTTCAAGCTTTATTTGGAAAATTTTTGCCGCCAGAACCTGTTGCTGCAAAAATTGCCAGGAACAACAGTGGTGTTCTGCTTGACAGTCCACAGAATAGCACGGCTTTGGTGTCGCCGTTGCAAACAGGAACAAGAAATTCTGTGGTTCAAAAATATGAAACAGAAAGTGGAGTAGGCAGCGTAAAAATCACTCAATCGCAAGATGGCTCGTAAGTCACGTCATTTTCTATTATTTTTTTCTAAATTGATAACAGATCTGTGATTATTGAAAATTTGACTGAAATTCAAGAGAAAAAGAAAAAGGATCCAGTTGTTCAAGGCTATCGTAATTTACATCTTGTATTTCGCACATTTTGCAAATTGAGCATGAAACCTATTCCTGGCACTGATATGTGAGTATCTATGTTATTCATTTATTTTTGTGCATATTTTAAAACGCAAACAGGCACGGAACTGATTTGCGATCGCCGTACATGAGATCTAAGCTTTTGACTCTTCATCTACTGAATATGATTTTGACCTCTCATCTTGCAGTCTTGCTAGTACCTACGCCTTTGCTGTTTTCTTCTGTAACAAGTGAAAATTCATTATTTATACACTCAGTGAAGCAATTTTTGTGTCTTGCACTGAGTAGAAATACTGCAAGTATTGTTCCGCAAGTTTTTGATATTAGTATAGAAATTTTTGGGAAATGCTTAATTGGATTGCGTAGCGCAATGAAGGTTTTCGTATTCCAAAACTATAACGTAAAACAAATACTAAAAAAAAAAAAAAAAAAAACAGAAAGAACTCTCAGTTATTTTCACCGAAATTATAATCCCAATCGCCGAAGCTCGCGCAACAACATCAATAACGTTTCACCAACGGAAGTCTCTCCTTAAGTCGCTCTTACGAATCTTGACAGACCCAAATGCAAACGGCGGACGCGTCCTTGTGGAAATCTATTTAAACTATGACTGTGACCTTGAAGCCACTGCACAGGAAAATATTTGGGAAAGACTAATCACGATTCTTTCAATGTCAATACAAGAAAACAATAACGCTCCAGCCAATTCTGTGGCAGGTGGAGTCCAGACTTTCACAATCAACAGCGGATTATCATATAGCAACGGACCACCAAGTTTGACAACACATAGTCTCTTTACTTACACAAAGGATCAAATCAGAGAGCTGCATGCCACTATTGGTGACCATAACGAAATTAAAAGACGGAGTTTAGAGCTTTTAGTACAAGGGATATTAAAGCCACTTGTTTCCTGGGTATTCCAAAAAGCTGACGCTGACGCAAAAATGACAGGCGAATCTTCAACTGGTGGAAGTGAAAAAGATCACAGTGATTCAAGTCTTGGGCTGCTGAAAGACAGTGAAAACTTAACGTCGCGCAATACAGACGACCCGGCACAATTTCAAAATCTGAAACATCGAAAACAAGTGTTAATTGAAGGAGTAAAGCGGTTTAATGTTAAACCGAAAAAGGTAGTTCCATTTCATCGAATTTTCCACAACTCTTTGACTGCTTTAATTAGGGAATGCAATATTTGCTTGATTCAGGATGCATACCTTCGAGAACTCAAAAAGATATTGCTTTATTCTTACTTCACACAGAAGGTTTAAACAAAACGATGATTGGTGAATTTTTGGGTGAAGGGTAAAGCAAAAAAAAATTCTTACTTTTTTTGATTGTATAACAATATTCAGAGACGAGGAAAATATTGCCATTATGCATGCATTTATTGATGAGATGGATTTTTCTCATATGCCGTTCGTAACTGCCCTTCGAACGTTTCTTCAATCGTTCAGACTACCTGGAGAATCCCAAAAAATCGACAGATTCATGCTTAAGTTTGCCGGCCGTTACGTTCAAGGAAATCCCACCAGTTTTTCAAGCGCTGACACTGCCTACGTGCTTGCATATTCCGTCATAATGCTAAACACAGATCAACATAACGCCCAGGTCAAGAAAAGAATGACAAAAACAGAGTTCTTGAAGAATAATCGGTAAGCTTATTAGTTGAATGAAAAAAAATGTAAAATTCACACATACACAATTAAACCAGTGGTATTGATGAAGGCAAAGATATATCACCGGAAATTCTTGAAACAATATTTGATGAAATCCAAACAAATGAAATTGTTATGAAAGAAGAACACCATATAAAAATTGCTGCCGCAGCGGGAACATCTAGTCGTGATAGCTCAGCCGCCTTACACTCCAGAAAAGGTACATCAGAAGCGATGGCAACGAAAACAGAAGCTTTGTTCAACAACTTGAACAAAACAAACAAACGTACTATATCTGCATCTCCACTACCAGATGCACCGCAAGAACAGGGCAGGCAGCATCAATTCATACGAGCGAGCCATTTTGAGCACGTGAAGCCAATGTTTTCATTGATTTGGATGGCAATCTTGGCATCAATTTCCACACCACTGCAAGATTCAGAAGATTCCGGAATGATTGCAATAGCACTGGAAGGGTTCAAATACGCTGCAAAAATTGTTTGCTTATTTGACTTGTCCGTTGAACGAAAATCTTTTCTGTCGACGTTGGCGAAAACGACATGTGTCAGTAGTCTTTATGACTTGAAATCTAAGCATGTTGAATCTATTGCTTGTTTGCTTGATATTGCTTCAGCTTCAGGGAATTGCATTGGTGAAAATTGGACTGATGTGGTTTCAGCGATTTGCCAATTAGAAAAAATTCAGCAATTGACAGCTGAAGTAGCGAACCAAAAGTAATTTTCTTTGTTGCTTTTGTGACCATTACTTAAATTCTTTATTAATTTTTTTATTTTCATAAATTTAAACAATTCAGGAATCTAGATGCAAAAACGCGCCAAAATTCACTAAAAAAAGAAACGCGCCTTCTTAACGAAGATGCAATCACAAGCGCGCTCTGTCAATCAATGACGCTGAAGGTCGATCGCGTTTTTGGTTCATCTGCAAACTTGAATGGACCTGCAATTTCAGAATTTGTTAAAGCAATGTGCGCAGCTTCATGGGAAGAAATTACCAACTCATCCGTTGCATCTGAGTATCCACGCATGTATTGTTTGCAAAGACTTGTTGAAATGTCATATTATAATATGAAAAGAATTCGAGTTGAATGGTCTGGGCTGTGGGTAATTTTAGGAGATCATTTCAATCAAGTTGGCTGTCATAGCAACTCTCAAGTTTCTTTTTTTGCTCTTGACAAACTGCGTCAGCTGGCAATGAAGTTCTTGGAGCTTGAAGTGAGTACTAATTGCCTTTTTTATTTTTATTTTATTTTTGGTTACATTTTTTAGTGTTTATTTATTAACTTTAATACATGGAACAGGAACTTCCAAATTTCAAATTCCAAAAAGATTTTTTAAAACCGTTTGATTTTATTTTAGCAAACAACAAAGACGTAAAAATTAAAGACATGTGCTTGACATGTTTACAGCAAATGATTCAAGCCAAAGGGGCAATTATGAAGTCAGGGTGGAAAGCAATGTTGGGAGCATTTATGAGTGCTGCCAAAGAGTCACACGGTATTTCTAGTTTTCATATTTTCTCTGTCTTGCCATACGTATTTTTATTGTATTTGCATAGACCAGATATTAACATTGTCTTTTGACATTGTAAAATCAATTTTCAAAAATCATTTTGAAAATATTGTTGCTAACCTGGCTTTTCCGGATTTTTTGGCATGTATTGTTCAATTCTGCAAAAATAAGAAAAACGAAAAAACTGGGTAAGATGTATATTAAAACTTAATTTAGTTTCTGCTGAATTTTTTGTTTTGAATAAGGTTACAAGCCATCGAGCTGCTAAGACAGTCAATTTCTCGCATTCCTGAAATTTCAAAAACAGCAGCTGGAACGAAAATTCTCCAAAATACTGCTGCACCAACAGAAAAAATTATTGTTGAGATATTGTCTGGAAGTCCTGTTGCTATGCTGATCCTGAATGGGATGGAAAAGACAGTTACAGTAAGCAGTCAGTCTAATAACACGACTCCAGTAGCCAGTTCACAGCAGGACTTGAGTGGCAGTTCCATTGAAGAAATATATTTCAAATTTTGGTTTCCCGTATTTCACTCCCTATATTTGGTAATCATGACTTGTGAGTTGGAAGTTCGGACACGCGCCTTGAATCATTTATTTGATGCATTGAAAATTCACGGGGCAACATTTTCACACGATTCATGGGAAATTGTTGCGAATGGGGTTCTTTTTCCAATATTCGATGACTTAAAGAGCTCTAAACCTGAAAGCGGTGGAAATACTGACAACAAATTTGCAAATAGAGATGAACTTAATGTGTGGGTTAACACAACAATGATACAAGTTTTAAAGCAGTTTATTGAATTATTTGGACAATATTTGGATGATTTACTTTTTTGCGTTGATGGAATATTTGATTTATTGGTTGTTTGTATGACCCAAGGTAAATTAACCTTTCAAATTTCCCGTTTGCAATCATTTCTGAACTTTTCTTTATACAGAAAATGAAACATTGGCTAGAATTGGATCAACATGTTTACAGCAATTTATTGCCGCGAATTTTCAAAAAATTGATAACGACTTGTGGGAAAAATTCTGTTCAATATTTCAACATCTCTTCAAGGTCACAACTCCAGAAGCTTTATTTTTCGATTATCGAGCAGAAATGCCGCAAGAGCCACTTGGTGTCATTGCTCCACCTGAATCAGATGACGCTGAGGCTGAATTTACTAATTCACAATTTGATTCACCTCCCGTGTCAAATGTCTACAATTCGTCCAATGCAGTTCCAGATATAACTGGAAAGCCCAAACCACTTAAGAAAGATTTTCCTGGAATTATTACGAATTGTATATTGCATTTGCTCATTATTCAGACATTGCAAGAAGTTCTGGCAGCTGGTGCAAATGATGCTGTTTATCGATCCCTGTCATCCAAAAATTTGTTTTCTCTGATAGATTGCCTTGAGCGAAGTTATCAATTTGCAAAGGCTTTTAATGAAGACATGAACCTTAGAATGGCTCTCTATAAGATGGGCTTTATGAAAACATTGCCAAATTTATTGAAGCAAGAAACGAGCAGCGTTTCCACGTACATTGGAATACTTATTAAAATGTATTCAGATCCAAGTCAAGAAAGGCAAGGTACCAGACTGGAAATTGAAAAAAGGCTGATTCCGTGAGTGCATCTTTTATTGACTCTTTTCAACCAAGACTGACTCAGATTAATGAATGCAGATTAAGCTATAGTATTCTTGTGGATTATAATAATTTGGATCCTGAAACAAAAAAGAGAAATGTGGCTTCGTGGAAACCAGTTGTTGTTACCATACTGAATGCTCTGATTGATTTTAATGAGACTCAATTCAAAACGCATATCCCAGCATTTTACAACGAAGCTCTAAATCTTTTGTTGCATGACGTTAGCGCAGATATCCGATTAGTAATGCATTCATTACTTGTTCGAACTGGTTTGGTATTTGGAATAACTGGAATGGAAACTGAGGAAAAGGGAACAAAAGATACGTGCAATAGTGAAAAAGCTGAAATTCTTCCAGAATCTATGGGGAAATTTGAGGCAAAAAGGGTTGAGCAGGGAGATGTTCTGCAGGAGTCGCGGGTTGATTTGTCTTTTTGAAATATTGATGTTTCAATAACAACGACTACAGCTAGTTGGCAATTTTTTATTTAATATTGCAAGCGGGTTTTAAATCGCTAAAGCAACAGAAACGAGTGGCTTTGAAAAGCAGTGGGCTTTAGATGGCAAAGCACGGCGAGCTATCAAATGCAACTGAACAAATAAACTCAGAGCCCAAACGAATTTTTTGTATAAGAAAGTCTCATCAAGATTGCCGAAGCGTCAGCGGTGGCTGCGACATTCGATGAATTAACGGAGTCAAATCTGAGGCTTGCGTACGGCTGTTTTGAAGGTTTTTGAATGTTGCGTTGTTGTAATCCACAGCTCCATTGATCAACCACTACCTACAGTTCAAAGTCGAAAGTTCAGAAGGTGCTAGTCCATCTTTCTGGTTCTTTTTCCTTTTTCTTCTTGTGAATAATGATTATTATTTGGAGTGATTCCGAAATCGTACAAGTTTATTTTCCAAGCCCTTTGGATTCACATTAGTTGGTGCTGAAAGTAATTTATCGTTGACTTCAGTCGAGAAACCAGAATTTTTTTTTTTCTTCCAAAACATAAATAGAGATCTTTTTGAATTAACTATCCCCAGAAAATGAAAATAAACATACGATGAACGTACGGAGCCTTTTATTTCAGACACGAGCTTGGAAAAATCCAAAAAAATTTGAACCTGATACTTTTCCTAAGTAAAAGCTTGACTGTAAAGTTTGGAAGTGAAATTTTATAAACTGCTTTAGTTATGAACAAATAAATTTTGAAAAATTTGATGACTGTTTTAAATAGCCGTATGTTCAACGTACGAGCCTATGTTTTAATATAAATAAAAAATTTCAAGAATAAGGAAAAAAGTTCTGTAAAAAGACATTATTCTGAATGGAAAACAAGTAAAAATTCAAAGCAGAACTTAACATAAGCATGAAAAAAACGGAAAAAAAAAACAACCAAAATCGTAGTTGCAGAGTGTCAATCAGTGAGCTTAAGAGTGAAAATCAGAGTAACACAATAATGAGAATGGTTGCACAAAGAGCAACTAGGACTTACCAGAAGCAGCAGGGTAGCAAAAAATTGGTGCTGGGGTGTGGTACTGTACTGATTTTTGTGTTCTGTATGCTCAATGTACAATTAGGTTTTTTTTTCTTTTGATTTTCAAAATGTACGTTCAGAACATACAAAAAGTTCTGGGGTTATGAATTTGCATATTTTTAATTTCAGAGAAAGCAATAACTAGTTTACCAGCATCAAGACTGTATTGAAGAGGCCTGCACTATTTACACCGAATATGTTTTGAGCATTTCCATTTTTTCAGTCAGCCACAAAAAACTGTGCCACTCACAATCTTTTGCTGTTTTATTTCACCATTCCATTTCTCAACAAGAGACATAACAAACATTTGCTGTCGCGAAATCTACTGAGCTTTAAAATTTTCTTGGTAGTTTGAAGTTTTCATTGTTTTTGACACCAGCTGAAGGGACTGAATTCAAGGTCGGAATCAGGATTCTATTTTTAGCTGAACAGCTCAGAATTTTTTTTGCCGAATTTCGCTTCTTATGAACAATGACTTTTGTCCTTTTCAACAATACCGCCTACATTGTTCAGAAAATCATTGCTAATAATGAGCTCAGGAAACATCACTGATTACGTTACCACAATTATACCGAATGTGGACAAGGCACTTTGCTTACTCTGTCTGCTGTTAGTTCTCCTTGTCATCTTTGTTGTTTTGCACTTGGAGCTTTGGCTTCACAGCAAAGAAATTTCAATGTCTACTGTATTAACGACTCCAAACGTGCTTCTAATAATATGGCTTTCCTCGTTACTTGGATATTTTGCAAGTGAAGCAGATTTGATTGTTGCGCAAAGTGGCACAGCATTTCTTGGTTCAGCACAACTCAGCTCAATGTGGTATACATGGCTCCGTGCAAACGCACTTATGAAATTTAACTGCAGCAAAATTTACATGAAAACAAAATATTCAATTTTGATGATAGCTCCTATCGCGTGCTTTTCACCGTTTATTGTCTCATTTCTGTCGATAAATCGCGATACTGCAGAATATGGTGCAAATGGCGCAGCACTTGGAATTGTATTTACGGCCAACTGCATGTGCTGTTATGCCTTCATTAAGCAGTTTTTTTATGCTGGTGCAACGCCGGCTCCTGTAAATTTTCTGACGATTTCGCGATTTGGACTGTGTTCGAAATTGGCAAATATGTCTGCGATTACGCTCACCGTCTTATATTTTATATTGAATTCAAATGGCAGGCTGAATTATCAAGGAGAGGTTGAAAACGCTACAGTAGTAGTAGTGTTAAATTTATTATTGATGACCAGCCCAATTTTGTTATTTCTATTGAAAGTGGTACTGTTGCGGCGGTCATTTAATCAAAAAAAAGAAAGTGAATTGAGTCGGTCGGAGAAGGGAACGATGCAAAAGTGATGAGAATTTTAAGAAAAAAATTATACTTTGTATTCAAAAGCAACCAAAACACTGCCCACAATAACGACGACAACAACGGCAGCAACAACGACGCATTGCATCCAATGGATATGAAAAAATAATTTAACACACTTAATTGAACTTAAGCGCTGCCGCTCTTCCTATTCTAGACAAATACCAAGCTGGGTGCAATAATGGGGCATAACATCACCAAATTTAGTGACAACGACGGCAATGGCAGTAGCGGATATTCCAATACCACTCAACTCGTTATAATCACCCGTATCAATTTTTTCCCGCGGATTTTGCGCGAGTTTTTCATTCGCCGTTTGTTCCTACTCGTTGACTACAAGTTTTACCAAACCATCTTACTTTATCACCAAAAATTTCTGATGTCACCGTGGATACAACAACCGAAGATTCTGCAACCGCAGTTTATAATAATTGGCTAACGTTTACGCAATGGCTTGAAATATGTTCTAGGAGTAGGAAAGAACCTTATCCAATCTTCCTGTGATGATAACAATAATAACGACAAAAGTATTGCAAAGAACGGAGAGTGAACAGGCTTAAAAAGTGATAACAGAAATATAAAAAAGAAAAATTCGAAGCAAATAATACTCAAAACACTGGTTTTTGTGCCAGCATAAATCAATTTTTCACTTGAAAATAAAAAGCGTAGCAATTGCGAATGGGTTGTACTCAATACACTCAGCAAGACATTTCTCCACAAGTTTAGATTATATATAATTCCAATAAACTGATTGAGTGCAATAGTGGAGATAAATTTGAAGTTAAGTAGTTTGGCAACAAGAGCAGGAAAATAATATTCTCTTAATGAAAGAAAATATATTTACCAATAGAGCTGCGCATGTGGGAGCTGCATCATCCAGTTCAACTCAAGATTCAATGCATATACTTCAAGCTTGACATTTGTATGTGCTTTGTTTTTTTGTTTATTTTTAACTAGGTAATTTTTTGACCTTGATAAACAAATCAAAGAAACTGTGACAAAGAAAAAAACTCACTGCTTTCACCATTTTGTCACAGTCTCATGAATAAGAGCCATTTAACGGTGATACAATATCTCTTGTGTTCTTGCCAAACTGTTCAATTTAACACAAAAATAAGAACATTCTGAAATAAACTAATTTAAAAAACAAAAAATATTAAAATAAAAACCAACCAAAATTGTCATGTCCACTTATTAAACTGAATATTTGGTCCCATGAAGTATAAATAAATTGCTTCAATCTTGTTCAACAGTTCATCTCACATTGATCTTATTAGAATCCTTTCTGCTGCTGATGAAACTCTGTCTATCACCATTAAAATTTGTCAGTAAACTGTGGTGACAGTTCCTGAAACTATGTGCAATGATGCTGCAGATTTATGTTGAGCATTTTAAATTACTTGAAAAACAGTCACAACACTGCCAGCTTTGTAATTAATTTGTGATTTTGATGTTTTCCAAGAATATGTTTCAATTAAATCATGCTGTGGGCTTTGGTTAGTATAGAGAGCGGCAAGATGGGGAACTGGAGTGACTGGATGAGTGCAAAGTCAACTATTTGCACCACCAATTCCGAAAGTAATCCAGTTATTGCTTATTTATTTTAGTGACTTATTTAAAAAGAAGGGGTGATCAACCAGACTGAAATATCTCTTTTAGGTGCCAAAACTGACTGATGTATACTTTCAGTTGTAGAAATCACCAGCATATTTTTTCCAGGGAATACCCAGACTGTCATTACTAAAACCATGTTGCAAAATGTGCAGATAAATGATCTATGTAAGCTGATAAGCTGAATGAGAACAGAAACAGCAATAATTCAGATGAACAAAGCAAATTTGGAAATGACAGAAACAGATATGAAGAATTGATCAAGCAAGTGTAGATAATAATGCAAGCTATTGTGAGTTTTGCACCAAATATCCAACAACAAATTTTTACATTCAACACAATTTCAATTCTGTGCAATTCAACTGCACTTCCAATGCCACACAAATTCACCTTGCCACTACCCTCAAAAGCTCCAAAAAGCAACACAATACAATTACAATGCCTAACTGTGTTGTGGAAGGTGACAACATGGAACAAATAGCTGAAAACATATGGAGCCACCTTCATATGCACATCAAAGGGTGAGCAGTGATAAAAATAATTATTGTTAGACACTGCCAACCTGAAAGTTTGAGGATCTTAGAATTCATAGAGATGAGTCAATCTAATTAGAAATTCTCATTTGGTCCTGGTAAGTTGTATATTGAACTCCAATGAAGGTGAATTAACTTGCTTGCACAGTCCAGGGGGCCATCAAACTAAAAACTGTCTATGAGTACTCAAAGTGTCTTCTTACAGTTTCTGACTTCAATAAATTTAAAGTATATGTCTTGGCTCCTCAATGTAATACTGTAGGTTGCACTGGCATAGAAAAAAGGGAGTATTCTGAGCTGTGAAAGAAAATAATGTTTATTTCATTCATGGTGAAATTCAAGAATAGGGATTCAATGTTCTAACTTTTTTTTACATTTGAACAAATTTTTTTTGCTAAGAAATTGGTTTTTAATCAATATTGACGCATTAGAAATGAGGCACAAAAGTTTTGTTTTGAGGTACAGAATTGGGCATTTTAAATTGTTGTTCTATTCTTGGAAATAAATAATAAGATTCTAAAAACTAAATTATACTTTACTGTGTCAATTCCACTAGTTCAAGTGAATCTGCCTTCACAGGATTCAACACTTACTATAATGTTCAAATGCCTGGAAACACACACTCTCCTGGATCATTCTACACAAGAGCATGGCTTGCATAGTAGACTAGAAAAGAGAGTGAGAGATGTTCTGCAACATACATTGATGTCGAACATATGCATTTTCAATAGAAACATTTAGAACATGTAGAAAAAGCAAAAGACAGTAGCAAGATACCATCTGCAGTCTCTTGTACCAACAAACCTGAATATGCTAATGGCTACAGCACATGTATTCACTATTGGCACAGTCCAATTCAGTTTATTAATAAAGATATTAAGCTATTTATTAACCAAACAAAACAGTGATTTGTCTAAAGTCAACAAAAGCTAAGTGAAGGAACCAACTGCCATTCACTATAACTTCATTCATTTTGAGTTTTAAGCAATGACAGAAAAACCATATTTGTTTGATTTTTCTCAAACATATTTTGATTGAAGAGAAAAACTCAAAAATGCCTTTATACTAATATATTTGAAATAATGTATTTGAAATTCTATTTCACATACTATTTGAAATATATATATTTGAAATACTATTTTAAATTATTTCAAATTATTTGACATGCTATTTCAAAGTATTTGCAATACTATTTCAAATTCAGAGGTGTCTCAAGTACAAAAAAGGCTATAAATAGGGTATTGAATCCTGCAAAGATGAATTCACTTGAATTGGTGGAATTGGCACAGTAAAGTATAATTTAGTTTTTAGAATCTTATTATTTATTTCCAAGAATAGAACAACAATTTAAAATGCCCAATTCTGTACCTCAAAACAAAACTTTTGTGCCTCATTTCTAATGCGTCAATATTGATTAAAAACCAATTTCTTAGCAAAAAAAATTTGTTCAAATGTAAAAAAAAGTTAGAACATTGAATCCTTATTCTTGCATTTTGCTGTGAATGAAATAAATATTATTTTCTTTCACAGTCAAAAACTCTCTCAACTCCCAAACTTAAAGTCTACTGTCAAGCTTTGGATAAACTTTCTGGAATATCAACAGATGTAATTGTGCAAATCACGTTAAATTAGACCAGCCACAGGCAATTCAATCACAGCCATCACCTGAAATTTTCAACCTATTTGAAGCATCTTTGATGTTAATGCAGTGAATGCCATCAGCACAAGAGTTTTTAAACATTGCAGAAGGCCTAATCAACAAGTTCAAAAGTTTACTGCAAAGAATGAAAGGAACATTCAGCATCTGCTTACAAAATTCCAATTATTAAGAGAGTTAAATTGAAACACAAAAAATGTTACTTGCACTGTTCAGCAAGACGTTCAACCCCATTGGCTATCTGGAACTGGAATTTTACCCAGAATTGAGGATATTGAAAACCCTGATCACAGTTTTCAATCAGGGTATGATATTTCAGACATTAATAGTGAGTAAATTAGCTTCATTGTTTAGTTTCTTTATTGTTTTGCCATTTTTTTCATTTTTTAAACATAAAGAGAGTTGAAATCTAAAATTTTCAAATAATTCCCCTTATATGCTACTTGTGGATTAAACTTGTCCAGCCAATAACCACAGTTACAGAATATTGGACAAAAGTCATTAATCCAAAAACTCATGAGGGATTTTTCAATGGCCAATTCACACTTTTTGAGAGATGGTACACCTTCTTGACAGTTTCTATGAATTTCACCTTCAGAATCCCAAAGAATCCCAAAGAATATTTCAATTGGATTGAAGAAAGGGCAATATGCAGGAAAAAAAAAGAGGAATAATTCCTACAGAGCATAAATCTATGATTAACTGTGGACATTGGTGATCCTCAGCACAGAGTTACATTTAGGATACATTTGTATTTTTCCACTTTCAACTGCAAATTGCAAATAACATTCTACAAATTTGGCTTATATGTAAGTTACTTCAGTTTTGAATGCTTCTTGAAGAGTGGTACAGTTAATAAACATTAGCATGGAGATCTGATGTAAATTAGAAATTCAATCTAATTTTCACAAAGAATTTTCTAGAATTTTCTCAAGCATTCTATTACTTTCAAAACTCAAGAGTAATTCAAGTGATTTCTAACTGGTTTCTAACCGCTTTCCAACCGCTTTCAAACCATTTTTCTTTTGAAGTGTCTTTTATTCTTTTTCTTTCTTTTTCCTTCTACTCCAAAAACTATTTAAGCCCCAACACTTTTCTTCTTTTTAAGAATTGGTTTTATCAAATAAAAGAAAATCTTTATTAAGTATTAAACTTCTACTTCATACTTGCATCTTGAACTCTTATCATTTAGTTCTGAGATATCTGGTATTGAATAAGTTGACTCAAGCCATTACAGCTACCAGGAATATTGCTACAAGTCTTCTACAACTTATCAAAACCTTGCACCTGTTCCTATCTTCCATTTCTACTTTACTTCAAGATCTGAGGAAACTGTTTATATTCATGCCAAAGAAACAACTTTTCTCCTAGAGTACATACCTTTGTCTTCACAGCATTTGACAATTGTCATGATATTTCATCTAAAAATACAATATTGTGAATGCTCCAATCATTGAATTAAGCTCCTGTGTAAATTTCATTATGTCATTGTATTTAATATGATTCACCCTTTGCTCCAAAACATTCCAACTAAACCCCTCTTTCTTCAAGATTTGTCATACATACAACTTGCTGATTGACTCACAAAATTGTTTTTTGAACACTTCCTGTGCTTCATCCAAAAAAGAAAGTGGTTACCCAATAAAGAAATTAATTAACCATATACAGTGCAGTGATGCACACTTATTTTTTGTACCCCATACTATTGTTATCATATTGATTAATCTAGTGAGTGATTGTTTAAACAGTTTTGTTATAAAGACTCTTAGACATTTGATAAATAGTAATTGAACAGAGCATGTGCTCTCATGTTCTCAGATGCTTGCTTGGATGATGTTTGGGCATGGAGAGCTTCCATTTTCTTCATGTTGTAAGTTCTTGTTCTCACAGTTCTTGTTGTTACATTTTGATTGTTCACATGTGTTTTTACAGATGTCTAGCTTGTGTCTGAGCTTTCCATGATGTACACAACAGAATTCAGATAAATTTTGTGGTGAGTTATTTCTTTCATTATTCTTGTTGTGCTGATTGTTAAATTTATTATTATAGTTGTTGGGCTTATTATTTTCCAAAATAGGTTTGATCATTGGATCATTATTTTGACATGCATTACATTTGTGATGGTTGTTGAATTCTCAGCAGTTGTAATTATGAGGAATAAAGTTTTGATCCAAATTGTTGCAGCAATTGTAGTCTTCAAGTCTTTGAATAACATTGTTGTTAATTTTGCAGCAAAAGTCTTGCTGATTGTTTAGTCAAATGGCATTTATGTTGCGAAGTGGTTTCAGATAGTTGGTAGGTGTTGTATTTTCAGGTGGTTTGCTTGATTGAAAGTTTGTGAAGTTGGCAGATTCTACACAGCGATTTTCCAACAAACTTCACCAATTTTGAACAGCTTAGGTTTTCCAGAATTTTTACAAGTGTCAGAGTATTTCTTGATTAAAGCAGGTTTGTTTTTAAGGTGGTTTTCCAAAGTGTCAGTATTTCCCTGATAGGTTTGCAAACAATTCTTGATGTTTAGTTCAAGATCTTCAAGATCTCCAGTATTTATGTTGTTGATGGCATTGCACAAGTTGGTTAGGATTTCAAAAGTAGATTTGTTTGATGCATTGACAATGTGGTATAAAAACAAGTCAACATATTTTCATAAAATTACACAATTGGTGTGATCTCATTCTTTCCATTAAGTAATTCTGTTAGAGTAAGGTAAGTTCACTTTGCTTGTTTCTGTTTCTGTTTTTGCTGCTTCATGTTTTGTAGAACCAGTTGGTGTTGTGTCAAGATTGAATGACAGAATTCTTTAAAGAGATTCTTTTATAGTTTGGTGGCAAGGTTTCTGGTTATGACATCATAGAAATTGTTGCAATTTTCGGAATCAAAAGCTTTTATCTTAATGGCATGTTTCCATTGACAGCACAAGTGCAGCTTGTGTAAATTCAGTTTTACTGAGTGATTGCATTATAAGTCCCTTATTAACTGAGATAAGTTGTTGTTTCTTGACATATTTGTTGTGCTGATTTGATAACTTGTTGATGAACTTGAATAGATTGGCTCAATGGTGTTGCAAGACTCTTAATGTGAAGTGAATTGCTGAATAGTTGCGTAGAAACAGACATAAGGTTCCAGTAAGTTGAAAAAACGTAGTAGAAGATTCACTAATAGCTGTAGCAACTTGAATCAACTAATTTAATACTTTATATCTCCGAACTAAATAATAAGAGTTTGAGACTGAAGTATAGGATGTAGTTGGGGTAGAAGTTTTAATACTTAATAAAACTTTTGCTTTATTTGATAAGACTAATAACAGTGGAAAGAAAGATGTTGGGTTTAAGCAGCTTCTGAAGTAGAAAGAAAAAGAATAGAAGACATTTAGAAAGAAATAATGGTTGGAAAGTGGTTGGAAATTGCTGGAATTGTTTTTGGGTTCTTGAAGTTAATAGAAGGCTTGAGAAATTTCTAGAAAATTCTTGGAAAAAATTAGATTAGCAATCTAATTTATGACATCATCAGTGCCAACAACTAGAGAATAAAAGAGTGATCAAATTTGTGAAATGATTCTAGATAACACTGAAAAGAGAAGAGTACTAAAAAATATTGCACAAATACTCAATCTCACAGTCATACAATAAAACATCTACAAACAGCATAATTCTCCCTTCAAACTTGTTTGTGGATCTAGACCAAGATCAAAACTTGAATGCATAGATTTGAAAGCCTTTATTACACTAATTGAAGTAGAACCAGATCTTTACTTTGATAAACTGGCAAGAGTTATGTCACAGCAGTTGCAATCAGAAATTTATTGTGTATTCAAGAATATGGAAATAATACAGGAAAAAGTGAAAAAAGTGATTGGTTTAATTATTGTTCAGAGTCTTGAATAACTAATTTACACAATATTAAATTCACAGTTATCTGTACACTTTTTGGAACAATTCAAAATTCCAGAGTATGAATTTTGAAAAAATATTTGAAAGCAATAACATCTCCAATTAAGCCAAAATAGAGCAAGGTTTTGATTTATTAAAACCAGTTCAACAAGGCAAGGAGTCTTGTCAAGAATAAAATTTTGTTTTATCTTTTTTCTCTTTAACAACCCACGTCTAGTGCTGTCATTCCCCCTACCCTCCGCCCACTACGCAAGCTTCATGTCTGTTTTCTTTTGATTTTATTTTCGTGTTTCTCAATAAAATTGGCATTTGGGGTGTCATGGCAACATCCCCGACTGCCCGCGTTTTGCCCAACCTTATTCTTTGAACAATTTGACCCAGCCTGTTGATTACTACACATAATTTAATTTGATACAAAAACATACAAAAACACTAATAAAAAATAAAAATGAAGCCGCAGCTTGCAAATACTTTTAGCAGGAAATTAACTTGATCTGTATCATAATATTTGAACTTGGGTCTTTCCTTTCCAGGGCTTCCAAGTACAGAGAAATTCTCATTGTTTAGTGCCACTGCTCACTTCGGATGTAGTGGAATTATTGACCAAATTGTATTAGTTTTGCTGTGTTCAATACTTATGTTTGTGAGCATATTGCTTTTTGCTGAATATATTGTGTGGAATGAAGTCATGTGCCCCACCGGTGCAATAAAAAACTGCGGCCAAATAGAAATTGAAATGGAAAATAATGGCAAAGCATTGAGCTCAATTGCTTTGCATGAAGAAAGGATACAAAAGAGGCTGGTGGAATGCAAGAAAACGTTACCATTACTCTCAGGTACATTATTGAAGACTAACGTCTTGCATCCACCAGATCAATTTTATTTAAGAAATTTAATATACTTTTGTATAATAAAGAGGAAGTAATACGAAAGTGAAGATAATAAAAATTAAGTACCTGGAAGAGGGATCTCTTCTTTATTGCTGCCAAGCCAGAATTTACTGAGAAAAACCAATTTGACTTTTTCTAAGTCACTAAGTACTGTTTGTAATGAACGCCATAAAGTCCACGTATCGATATTAATTTCTCAGACATCATCATCATTCGAGAGTGTCGCAAGTTTTACACAATCATAACAATGGGCTAAAAGGTGTCCTTTTCGTTAAAAACTATTTACCGTGGTGTTCATACGTAGCAAACTAAATATGTTTGTACAGAATGTAGGTTATCTTATAAACGAAGAGATAAATTTCAAGACATGAACGAAATAAATACAGTGGCAAAGAGAAGTTTAGTTGATTTATGATATTTATTTGTAGATACTCGTTGGAAAGTAACTGTAATTACTGCGATAGTTTGAAGTATGCATTAGATAAAGGCTGTCAAAAACTTTCAATCAAAAATTAAAATCAAGAAGTCCACTCACGTTTCATTTTCGTCACCCTTCCTGCCCAAATTCCTCTGATAGTAGATTTAAAAATTAAAAGAAAAAAAAAAACTAACAAACCTGGTCGCAGCAAAATTGGATCCATAAGCGCTGGATAATTTGTGGCAGCTAATACAACAACCTGGCTTGTGCTTTTTGCCATTGGCGATGAAGACGATAATGCTGTCCCACGACCAATACTGAGTGCATCAATCTCTTGTACAAGCTGTGCCAGGATTTTTTGCGAAAAGTCACCATCGTTGTTTCCGAATATACTTTCAATTTCGTCAAGAAATATTATTGATGGACTTGTTGCCTTCGCTTGCGCAAATATTTGGGCAATTTGCTTTTCAGACTCGCCAATCTTATTTTAAAAAAAATTTCAGATAAAATATAAAAAAGCAACAAATATTACATGTCCTTTTACTATTGCTGAAATAGAAATAGAAAGAAAATTTGCATTTGATTCTACCGCAACGGCTTTTGCAAGTAATGTTTTCCC
>JADGJH010000420.1:0-18936 GCA_027596945.1 Physocladia obscura
GACAGAAATTACGGATGAATGCATAGACTAAAAAAAAAAGTACAGATATTCTCTTACATCAGTCTGGTCATATCATGCTTACTGATTTTGACCTGTCGAAACCGTCGGTCGCGCCCGGTGCGCCATCGTTTGTGAAATCATCTCTTGTTTCTCCATTCGGTGGCTTCAACAGTCGAAAAAATGACAGCAAGTTGGTATTCGATACTCGCGCAGTAACTCAGAATTTGCGCACAAATTCATTTGTGGGGACCGAAGAATATATCGCTCCTGAAGTTATCAAAGGAAATGGACATACCGTTGCTGTAGACTTTTGGACTGTTGGTATTTTAATCTACGAGATGCTGGTTAGTGTTTAATTATTATTTGATTTTGTTGATGTTGTTTAAAAATGGCAAAAAAAAAAAAAAAAAAAATAGTATGGCATCACTCCATTCAAAGGACCAAACCGGAACGCAACATTTTCAAACGTCATCAATAATGAAGTTTCTTTCCCAATGCCAGATTTGCATCACCGAATTTTTTCCCATAGCAGCCAAAACAACATTTCAGTCACTTCATCATCAACAACTGCCGCAGCATCGACAAC
The DNA here is from genome assembly GCA_027596945.1 of Physocladia obscura. Classification (NCBI taxonomy): domain Eukaryota; kingdom Fungi; phylum Chytridiomycota; class Chytridiomycetes; order Chytridiales; family Chytriomycetaceae; genus Physocladia; species Physocladia obscura. The sequence continues at coordinate 587 of JADGJH010000420.1, forward strand.
CCCCACCAGCAAATCCAACAGACCGCGCCAACCGAACGAAGTATCCCGTGTGTGTCGCAATCTTGTCACCAGCCTTCTCATCAAAGACGATACACGGCGCCTTGGCAGCAAGGCGGGTGCCTCGGAAGTGAAAATGCATCCCTTCTTCAAGGACACGAACTGGGCGCTCCTGCGCAATCAAACGCCGCCGATAATTCCCGCGCAATACTCGGACCTGCAGGAATCTGTGGCGAATTTCAGGAACATTAGCACACGGGATATCATGAATGGCCCTAGTTTTGATTTTGAGCGCGATAATGTGATGGGAACGAGAATGTTGAGGCGGCCGGTTAGTGCAGTGCATATTAATCCTTTTGAGGCATTCGAGTCGATTACACTTAATAGTTGGAATGAGGACCATGTAGCAGGTGGTGGTGTTGTTAGTGGAAGGGAGTTTTGATTGGAAGAGTAGTTTTGTTTTTTTGTCTTGTTTTTTTTTTGGAGAGCGAGGAGAGGGTGGTTGGTGGATAGGAATAAGACACTATTAATTTTTTTTTTTTTCTTTTTTTCTTTTCTACTTCTCGCACCACCCTTCTTTTCTTTTTGTTTCTCCCCGATTTGCCCATCGCTGTCTTTCCTTTTTGCTATCTTGGAACCTTTCCTTTTGCCATCTTGGAAACAATTTTGGCCTCATGAATGATGCTTGTTCTTAATTTTTTTTAGTTTTTTTTTTTTAAAATTTGTTGAGGCAAATGAGTTGCATGTTTTTTGTTTTTGCTGATGCTTTTCCCTCATCTCTTCTTAAAGATCCATGGTTGTTTTTTTTTCTAAACATAGAATTTAATCTTTTTTTTTTTCGTTATCTTTTGATTATTTTATCACACACACTCAATATTATGAAAATGGAAAGGCAACCGAAACTGCGGAAGAGGAATAGTTACCAAAGAACATCAAGAACAATTACAAACTGAACTGCGCGTAAATTGTAAGCGAAGGGGTTATTTGTCGTTCTTTTTTTTTTTGGGGAAAGGTAAGACACATTAATGACTAATCCAAAAACTCACATTTCCGAACCATCAAAAAATCTAGACCGGTCTCTGAGTCAGCAGTCGTTCGCAAGAAACATGAGTTGCGCTGGTTGTTGTTGTTGCTGTTTTTTTTCCGTGATCCCGAATTTTCTGATCAAACCTCTTTTGTTTGTGTCTTTTGCGACGCGCTGCAGATTGTCGTTTATTCTCTGCAGGTCTAGGACAAGTTCCCGGCTTGTGTGGTAAACTGCAGATGCCACATGCCGCACAGTTTTTGGGCGTTTTCGCAAGTTCAAATTATTTTTTATTTTGGTGCTTTGTTTGTGTATTTTGGCGAATGCGCATAATTTTTGTGCCACTTGTACTTACTTCATTGACATGAAAGATGTTAAAACAACCATTAACCAAACAAAATTTTGTGAACTCGCATCTGGAGAACCCAACCAGCCAGGCTCACATTCATTTGATCATGATATCTTTTTTTGGAGCATGCAACTTGACAGTTCAAATTTTCAGACAGTACTTTTGACGGCTCCAGAGTTTTCACCAATCTTGATGAAAAGGTTTTTGTGGATTGGCAAAGGCCAGATTGCCCCAATTCTTTGTTGTCCAACACAAAATCCAAGTTCATTGGGAATGATCCAAATTTTTTCTTGAGCAATCAATGGAACTGTAAAGTTTCTGGTAGAATTTTGTCGAGAGAGTTGGAGTTCAAGTGTCACACACCAGATTATTTGAAATTTGTTGTGTTGCAAACTCTCTCACGCACACACACAGAGATGGACAGGAGAGCTGCTGGTTTGGGGTGACTTTTTTTTATCTATTGTGTTTGTTGCCTTTTTTGGCATGTCTCGTGCTTACTTCGAGGAAAGTCCACCTGTAGAGTTCAATTTTGGTGCAAAATCAGCAATATAAAGGGCTTTCATAATGCTTCCATGTTTCACATAATTCATGATTATTTCAATTTGCTTTCAGGTCCATCCCAATATCCTACTTCTCAAAGCAGTTTCTTTGTATAAGTTGTACAAGCCGTATTCTCCTCATAAATAAGTGTCATAATTTCCTTTGTAAATTTCTTTTTGTCAAAAACAATACTGTCACTGTTATAGGCAGGTTAGTACTGCTCGTTTGAAAAGATTTTTGCCCAGGTTTGAGAGAAAAAAAAGCAAAACCTGAAAAAATGGGACGCACAAATCCGCTTGGGCTGCGAGTGAGCCGACTAATCAACTGGCGAAGCTCCGTGCGCCAGCCGTTCCTCACCGACTACGTACGCCACGTGTTCCAGCAGTCTCTGGTCGGCACCCCCGGCATCCGTGCGTCGACAACGGGTCTCTGGGTCAACATCACCATACTGCAGTCCGACACCACCAACCCGAACAAACATCCACTGCTGGTGCGTATCCTTATTTTTGTCTATTTTTAATCCGTCTATTTCATCCACCCAAATTACAACTGAAAAAAAAACAAAAAACACCAGACGCAAGAAAACCCCGCCCTGTCCGGTTTTGCCTCTGTTAAAATTTCCGAAGTCCTCGGCCGCGACGAACTGCGGATCGGCCAACTCGCGAACAAACTGCCCTTTCACACAAACCTCTGGAAAAATGTCCACAAGGAAACTGTTTCCGTTTCGAAAACGCTTGCCGGAGCGAACACTCCTGAATCGAAAGAAGTCGAAATCTCGTCTCCATTAATTGCTCGCGCTCATGCCGAAGGTCCACTCGCCGCGTTAAAAATCTTTCGCGATACTCCTATTCATTTGCAAATCAATTTGATAAGGAACCCCATTTTGGATGCTGAAATTATGGCTCAGTATGTTGCTGGCCAAATAAAAAAGGGTGTTCAGCTTCCAAGACTTCAAAAAAATATCATGTCAAAGCTGGAACTAGCCCCAAAATGAATGCTTTTAATAAAGCAATTGAATATATTTATTATTTCATTTTGTGATCATCCTCTCTTCAAGCATACAAGTTGCTTTTCAAATCCATCATCTGACAGCATAATTTTCCACTCAATCAATAACAGTCAAAAACAGTGCGTTTGGCAAGATTTCAATTTCCAAAAGCAGTTTCCATTTGGTATTACCACTTTTCCAACTGCAAAACGTTCTTTCCAGAAAACAGATCTGGACTTGTTTTTACCAAACGTTACTGTTTTAGGAATACAGTAGACTCCATGCGTGATTATGGAATGTACTCATCTAAAGTAATTTGCCACTGCCCACATCTACCACGGCATATAGCATTAATTCAAAGTTAACTCAAAAATACCACACAAATATTTACACCTGTTTTTTGCAAATATTAAAACCTTATGGACAACTTCCTCAATTACAGTTTATTAACCATCTGTTGTGAATGAAAAAGTTGACTACCTGCTCAGATATCAACGCAAACAGATTCTGCACCAGAGGTGGTGACTTAATGTTCGGTGCGGCATTTGCTGTGTATTTAACTGGTGACTGGTGATGTATTCATTCCAGTTGACATTCATGTACTTGTGCTGTATCAGTATTGTTATTCTAGTTTGAAGTTTTATTTTTATTTTTTTGGATAGGAAAAAGGAAAACAAATTTTTTGATTTGTCCAAATTTCTCTTCAAAAAATAAATTGCCAAAAAAAAAAATAATAATTAAAAAATTTTAACAAAAAATTTAAAAATTTAAAAAAAAAAAAAAAAAAAAAAACGAATCTGCCCCAATTTCTAAATAGGTAAAAACCTTCTCTCCTTCTTCTTTCCACCCATAAATTCAACCTCCTCATCCTCTCCTGAAGAATGCGAGCTGCTTTTTGAATCCATAGTTGCTCGATCATACAGCCATAGTCCCCAAAACGTCATAAACAGTCCCACCCACTGCAACCTCCCAACGCCTCTAGCGGCTTCTCCAAAATACACAATACTCGCAACAATTACCACAATCCGCTTCAATAGGGACGCAATGCTGAATGTGACGGAACTGCTCACTTGCGAAAGAACAGTGAAGCTGAAGGCTGCTTGCGCAAAATGACTAACTCCGTTTATGAGAAAAAGTTGCACAATTTGTGAAGAGGAGGCTGTGATGCGGTCTGCAGTGGAAAGGTGTGATATTGGTGTAGTTGGTAGCGCTAACGGAACTACTGCCACTGTTGTGTTTGATGTATTGGCAGCAGTTAATGCTGGAGATATAATTACGGTATCTGTTAGATTCGTCGCAGATGTGTAGTTTTTTGGATGGAAGTTAGGAAACGACGTAATTGGGCTGATTGACGGCAAGTTTTTCGAGTTTCCTCCAAGCATCGATAGTCCATCCGCGTAGAACCAAAGTGGTGCCATAAGAAAAAACGATGTGATACTTGAATAAAATAGAAGGTTGTATTTGTCCATCTTTTTTGTCTTTTTTGTTACTTGCTTGTTGAATATAGCTTTTGAAACAATATTCTGGACGACGAAAATTCCGGTTGAAGTGAGTGCACACACAAACCCGAGAAAATGGAACGTGACTTTGTTTGTACATACAAGCATGACGCCTAATGTCAGGGGTAATAGAGAAATATAGACTTTTGGGGCATAATTCACTTTGAAAACAAATCTATAAATTGCGATGGTAAATAGAGGCGATAAAGCCTAGAATAATACCAAATAAACATTAGTTACGTCAATACCCATAATATCATTGAGAAAAACCAACCTTAATTGTATGTGCAAAAGATACTGGCACCCTGGAGATGGCCATCGAGGAAAACGCATGCCCAGAGATCAAAAAGACTGCAAGAGGTGCCGTTGTTCTAAATGCTTCCAATGAAGGAGGCCGAATACCAGCGTGTCGGATTTTTAAAATATAGAATTGTCCAGACGAAACAATCAGGCACCCTGCTGCTACAAAGAGGAATTGAATCCACGAAAGAGTCAACGGGTATTTGAAAACATTAAGTAGATCTTTGCCGATATTTGACGTTATTGATGATGACAGGTACCAGGCAAGACAAAGGGCGATAAATTTGGCATTTTCAACCCAATGAGCGTGTTTCTCAAAGGACGACACAGAAGGATGCTTGGAATGATACTGAGAAGGTGGAAGAGCGTACGGACGCGGAGAAGAGAAAACGGCCGAGACGGTTGAATGGAGGTTTTTGGATACATTGCTGGGATAATGCATTTCAAGGTTACTGCTAAGAGTGATAGGTTTGACGTTTACGACAGATTCGAAAATTGGAAATTCGTGCAACGATGTAGCAGTAGAAGACCGACGTATATATGGCGGTGGACTTCCGGTGGCACTGGGCGACGAAATAGAATTACAATCCCGCTCGCTAATCGAGCCTGTTGCAACAACAGTTACCGATGGAGTGGACTCTGCCGAAACGAAAGCCGGCGCAGAAACGGAACGCGAGTACAACGCAAAAATTTCGCTAAGGTGAAGACGGGATGGGTCTGGTGTTGAAGCTTGGACAGATTTTGGGGTGGGAAGTTCGTGTTCTGGCATTCGATATCGGTAACGAAACTTGCCGTGTGTGGTTCGGACAAGCGTTTGGACAACGGATTAAATGCTCAGGCACAGAGAAGCTCAGCTTGGATGGTTTTGCTCGAAAACTGGAGCTTTGATGATGCTGACACAGAACTTTCGAAGAGTTCAGTTTTTTGACAACGAATGATGTGACACAAAAGTTTGTCCCAAATTGAAACCAAAATAATTGCCAAGAGAAGATGAGCATTCCTGGCCACACCGCAACCCAGCCGCAATCGCCGCCAGTGTGGACAGCAACCGCGCGACGCCTGTTTTCAATTGCTATCGCAACTTTCGGCCCTGGCTCATTTATTGCAGTCGGATACATGGTTTGTTTTTGCACACTATTTATTACTCACGCACTCACCCAGTTGAGTTTCGTTTTACACCAAAACAGGATCCAGGAAATTGGGCAACTGATCTACAAGGTATGCCTGCTTTTTATTTTAAATTTGCGTTTTCCTCTGACAAGAAAGCTGTCAAAAAATTCATTATTCAGCTAATTCTATATTTAGGTGGCGCTGAATTCAATTATTCACTGCTATTCATTGTTCTATTATCTGGAGCAATTGCAATCGCACTTCAGTCTCTCACTATCCGTTTGGGAATTGTCACTGGACTGGATCTACCGCAAATGTGTCGTCACGAATTTCACTTCACTGTAAACTTTTTTTTATGGCTTTGCGCAGAAACGGCAATTATCATGACTGATCTGGCCGAAGTAATTGGCGCTGCTATCTCGCTTGAATTATTATTTGGTCTTCCGATTATATACGGGGTTTTGGTCATGGGACTTGATGTTTTAATTGTATTATTTGGGTTAGTTAAAGTGCAGCACTTCATTTCTTTGGGATATTCTAAAATTTTCCTACACCAGATGGAACAAAAAATATATACGATACTTTGAACTATTTATTTTCATTTTGATTCTTGGGGTTGGTCTGTGCTTTATGATTCTTCTACCTCAGCTGTCTGTGGAATGGGGCGAGGCGTTTTTCGGATACATACCGTCCTCAATATTGGTAACAAATTCAAATGCGCTCGTGACATCACTTGGAATTCTTGGAGCAACAGTGATGCCGCATAATTTGTACCTTCACAGCAGTTTAGTTCAAATCAAGTCACCTGTATTTCTGGAACCGAACGCCAAAGGTCATATACCGCAAAATAAATCAAATAGCGCTGGCGCCAATCCGACAGCAAATTTAGTCAATGAAGAAAACACGGAGATTATACAATCAATCCAATCAGAATCTGCGCACACTTTATTTATTCCAACAACAGCATCGTCAACGGAGTCAGAAATACAGTGTGAAGCCAGAACACGCATTGCACAATCTGCAGCAAACACAAGCAATGTATTGACGTCAAATAGCAATCCTCGAACTCTTTTAATTCGTTATCGTGAAGCTATAAGGAGATGTCTTAACCATCTCAATGTCGATTCCACAATCAGCCTGGTGTACGCGACAATAGTGAACTCGCTGATTCTCATTTGTGCGGCAGCGGCATTTTTTGATCCTTCACAGGGTCCCGACAATGAAAACACCCAAGTTACGGGAATAGTTCAGGCGTATAATCTTTTACACACGAATCTGGGAAAATTCGGCGCGACTGTTTTTGCAGTAGGATTATTTTTCAGTGGGCAGTGCAGCACTATTACTGGAACTTTAGCGGGGCAGGTTGTAATGGAAGGTTTTCTTGGGGGTGTAGATACTTTGCTACACAATACAAACGGAGTTTTAGTGGATGACTGTGCATCTGCGCACGAGTTAATTGCAGCAAAAGTCGAAACTGTTGAAAATAATAATAGTGCAAATAATGCAGAGCCATTTCTCGTTGTAACGACAATTGAATCTGATAGCTCTGCAATATTTGATCGAAATGAGTTACGACTAAACTCTAACCAAGAAATAACCGGAAACAAAAAGAAATTTGTGGCGCAGAAGCCAAAATGGACTGATAAAATGGTTGTTTTCTTTCGAAGGAATATGTGGGCGAGGCGGCTGATTACTCGCGGACTTGCAATTATCCCAGCCTTAGTTGTCACCGTAACTCAAGGGGCAGGAGCAGTGAATCAATTGCTAGTGCTGTCGCAGGTTATTTTGGGAGTGTTGCTGCCATTTGCAATGTGGCCGCTTGTTTACTTCACCAGTTCTAGACGGGTCATGACAGTATGCTACAAGAGAGAGTCAGAAAGTGCTGAAAGCGAGGAGCAAATCTATACAAACTCTTTGATATATTCAATTCTGTTATTTGTAGTTGCGGGATGCGTGACAGTTTTGAATCTGTATATTGTGTACAATGCTTGCGCACAATAAAGGGTCATTTGATTGAATTAAATTTCGAGAAGGAAAAGAGTTTCTCGTTTCTGCAAGCGACGAGAAGATGGCCAACAACGCCGAACACGGGCAGACACAGGCTTTGGCGGCCAGAATGCAGGGGCTGGGTATCAACGACAGTGATAGTGCGTTGTCATCGCCTCACGAAAATCCGGACCCTAACCGCGCCGCACGTACAAGCTCGCTCACTTCCTCCCATTCGGGAAATTCGGCCCTATCGGCCTTTGCTCCGCCTGGGCCACCTTACCCGTACCAAAGTATCTATTCATCTAGTTCTGTATTGTTCAGTTGTTAACCGTCTTGTCGTACAGCCATGCCTCCTCCTGCTTTCAGGCCGCCGCCTAATTTTAATCCCCAAGGCTTTGTTCTTCCTCCCGGGGGCCCTGGCGCTTCTCAATTTCCTCCGCAGTTTATGGCAAGACCTGGCTTCATGCCAGGCCCTCCTCCATCTTTCCCAAGACCTCCTCCAGGAATGATGGTAACCTTCGGCTCTTTTTTTTTTTTACTGATGGAAATCAATTTCACTTAAGGCTCCAAATGGCCAATGGTTACCGCCTCCGGCTGGAATCCCCGGCGTGCCGCCACCTGGAATGCTTCCACCTCCGCATTTAATGGCTCGACCTCCAATGATTCCTGGACCACCACCTCCTTGGATGGTGTGTTGCAAGAAAATTTTTATTAACCAAAAAATTCATAAATTATCATCGACAGATGAGTCGCCCGCCGCCTCCTCAATTTCCTCCAACAGGTGCTCTTCGTATTGATCCAGCTGATTTGAGTGCCACTCAAACGTACGACGAAATTCAAAGTAACCATAGTGACTCTGGAAGTGAAGCAGGACGCCGCGGGAGTGTTGATTCGTCCCGTCATGGAGATTCTGATACTGCGTCTATTTCTGAAAGAAGTGTAAGGCTGAATTTGTTGTTGGCGGGGGTTTGTTTTTTTGTTCCGTTTTTTTTTTTTTTTTTCTGGGGTTTTTTTTTTAATTTTTTTTTTGTTTTATTTTTTTTTTTTTTTTTTCACTGAAGAATATTCTTTTATTATTTTACATAGCAAAGCGGTCCACAACCTCCACCACAATTCAACGGTCAACCTTTACCACCGCCGCATATGATAATGCCACCGTTCGTGTTTATGCCGACTCGACCGCCTGGCCCTCCTGGATCAGTTCCTGGCCTGCCGCCAGGGGCCTTACCTCCGCCTCAGTTTAACCCAATAAATGGACAATTCGGGATGCTTCCTCCTCAGTCACCACAACAATTACAGCAACAACCTCCGCAACCACCACAACGGTCTGTGTCGGGAACATTTTCACCGGTGCCGATTTCGAGAACAGAAAGTGATAATAGTTCTATTCGATCGACTGGTACTCGTGCGAATGGAAGACAACCTCAAAATTATCAACAGGCACCCCCTGCCACATTGCCATACGGCGAAAGTTTGGAGGTGTACCGACAAAATGCGAGAAAGAGTGGCGATCCTGGTGTTCAGCTCGACTTTGCAAAATTTTTGATTGCAACAGCGGACAGTACGTTTTTTTGTTTTTTTTTAAAAGTTTTTTTCAAAAACTAATTTTTTATTTTTTGTTAATGTATTTTTTTATTTTATTTTATTTTAGCTGCAATGGACTCAGATCCTGATCCGAAAAAGGCTAAAAAGAATCAGGAAATCTTGTATGCAGAAGGTTTAAAGTGGGTAAAGAAGCTTTCGAAGTCGGAAAGTGGGCGTGGTGCCGCGTATCCAGAAGCAATGTTTTTCTTAGCAGAATGCTATGGTAATGGATCAATTGGGCTGAACGTGGATCACGACCGTGCCTTTACATTATATGTACAAGCATCAAAGCAAAATCACGCAGCTGCAGCATATCGTGCGGCCGTATGTTATGAAGTCGGAGCAGGAACAAAAAAAGATTATTCCCGTAGTGTGCAGTTTTACCGCAAGAGCGCAGCGCTTGGAGATACTGCCGCAATGTATAAACTCGGCATGATTCTTTTGAACGGGCTGTTGAACCAGCCAAAGAATCCCCGGGAAGGTATTACGTGGTTGAAAAGGGCTGGAAGTCAAGCTGACGAAACAACGCCGCATGCTTTGCACGAGCTTGCTCAGTTGTATGAAGGAAAGGGAGAAACAAACGGTCTTGTTATTCCGGTAGACCTTAAAATCTGCCTTCTCAATCTTTTTAATATTGCTTTTCCGATTACTTAAGGATTTTTTATTCCGTCTTAAAGGATCCGGCATATGCCCATGATTTGTATCGCCGTGGCGCGCAGCTTGGGTATTCTCCATCTCAATACAAACTTGGAGTCTGCTACGAATATGGTCTTCTTGATCTTCCGATAGATCCAAGACGATCAATTGCTTGGTACACGAGGTCAGCGGAACAAGGTGACCCAGAAGCTGAACTCGCACTTTCTGGCTGGTATCTAACTGGAGCCGACAATGTTTTGAAGCAATCAGATACGGAAGCGTATCTGTGGGCTCGAAAAGCGGCAGACAAGGGACTTGCCAAAGCCGAATACGCGGTAGGATATTATTCTGAACATGGCGTTGGAGTACGAGCAGATGTTGAAGAGGCGCGGAAGTGGTACATGCGCGCAGCTGCGCAGAATAACAAGAGGGCTGTGCAGAGATTAAAAGAGTTGAAAGGGTTCTCGGGATCAGCCCAGGAAAAAAGTCGATCTGGAAATTGGAGAAAAGAGGGGTCAAATGCTAATGATTGTACCGTCATGTGATATGTTCTTTTTTCCTTTCGTTTTTTTGTTTCGTTTTCCTTTTTTTTAAGTGTGTTCGTCGTTTCTTCAAATCTTTACATTGGAAGTTTTGTTTTTCTCATGGCAAAATGAGGATTTTTTTTTCTTTAACCAAATGCAAGAATAAAACCTCATATTATTTAATATTTAATAATATTTCCTTCATTTCTTCACTTATTATTTTCGGAATATCAGAATGTTTTTTAAAGAGGGGCAATGATAACCGCCGTTCCATATGCCAAGACTTCCGTCATTCCCTGCATAACTTCCTGCGCATCGTATCTAACTCCAATAACACCGTTCGCCCCTTTTGCACCAGCATGTTCAAGCATTCTTTGGAATGCAGTTTCACGTGCTTTCTCTGCCATCTCCATATACACTGAAGATTCACCGCCACCTAACTGAATAAAAACAACAAGTAAAACATACACATGTAATGATGAGAAGATCAGAAATTGCAGAACGAAAAAAAAAAATTTTTTTGTATAACTCACGGCAGCATAACCCGCGAAGATTGCCTTTCCAACATTCGGAGTTCGAACCGTCAAACCACGCACGATGCCAATGTTTTGAATAATCTGAAATCCTGGGATCGAGTTCATTGTCGATGTGTATCTGCGGTGATAAAAAATTTTTTTATAAGAATCTGGATATAGAGCAAGCGCTATGGGCATATTTTGTAGCGATTCTTTGATCAGTGTGCATGTTTTCTACGTACGCTGGGTTAACAAGAACTCGTTGTTGTTGCGCCATTTTGATTCCTTTTTTTTTTTTTGATTGAACAAGTTGACCTTGGCAAGTTTCAATTTGAAGTCAAATTTTTGATAAAGAATAAAAATGGCCACACAACAACGAGTACTTGTCCATCCCAGTTTCGTAACAACGACCGAAGAATTCGCCGGATACTCAGTTGTCCAGTCTTTTGGTCTTGTGCGTGGATTGACGGTCCGTAATCCAAACGTCGGGAAAGCGATTTTCGCCTCATTCAGTGCTGTAAGTATTTGCTAGTTTCTGCAGATCTTTTCGGCTTATTAATTTTTTTACCGATGCGATCCGTGCTGGTATCATGTTATTTGCTTTTTTTTTGTGACAGCTTGGTGGCGGCGAAAACTCGGTGTATATGGAAATGTGCGAAAAGGCTCGTGAAACGGCTCTACAGCGGCTTTGCGAACATGCTGGCGCGAAAGGTCTTTTTTATTTTTATTTTTTGGTTCTTTTTCTCCATTAGTACATCTTATTTAAAAGGAAATAAAGGTGCAAATGCCGTTGTCGGCATGTATTATGACACAAATGAGGTATTTGGTGTTGCATTGTTTTGTTCTTGACAATATTAATTATATATTCTGTGTTCAGATAGCTGAAGGAATGACCGAAGTATTGGCTTATGGAACTGCAGTTGCCATTGTCCCTCGAAAATGAAATTATTTGAATATTCCTATCAATAAAACCACCTTTTATTTTGCCACTCATTGCTGTGTGTAAAGGTTACAAAATCAACAGCAAACAATGACATCGACAAACATTTCACCCAATCTTCACCGCGACAACGCAAACAGAAACTCGATCGGATCTGAAACTAGGATTGTTAATCCGATTCTTGCTTCGCTTGTAAACTCGCATCTGCTGATCGATGCAGGTTTCTATTTTGCTGGGTTTCTTGTTTGATTATTTTTAAATCAACACTCATCAAAAGGCGTTGATACTGAGTCGCGATCGATTCTTGTTCTTGTCTCATGCTTTTTACCAGATCCTAACGTGACGAATTACGATGACCTGCTGCAGTTGAGTGTCGACAAGATGGGGGCATGTTGGGGGTGCTGGAAAAAAAACACTCATTGTTGTTATACAGTTCGCTGGTCCTTCGACTCAACAGACAGGTGGAGCAGGGATATGTTCTTGTTGTATTCTCGTCTGGCTCGAGATATCGGCCGTCCATGGGATGGGTTATGAAGACATACAAACATCTAGAAAGAAAGTAAGGAAATTGCCTAGTTCATCAACAGACTTGAAACAAGACTCCAACAGATTTCGCAAAAATTTGAAGAAACTGTTTATTGTTCATCCATCGCCTTGGCTCAAATTAATGATGCAAGTTATGGGTCCCGTTATTAGGTTTGATGAAACCCAACCCTTTTAAAAACAAATTGTTTTCTATTTGTAACACAAACGATTTAAGTCCCAAGTTCCGACATAAAATCGAATGGGTTCACAACATAGCGGCTCTGGAGCAATTTGTACCAGTTGAAAATATCAAAATTCCTAAAATTATTCTGGAGTTAGTCTGTTCAAAACGATTACTTTTTTGATCTTTTCGAAGTTGATCGATTTTTTTTTTTTTTCTCGCAGCATCGACAAACAGCAGCCGAATTTACAACCTCGGCCATCAACTGCAGGTAGCCTCATATCTTCGCTCGCGTCATGGGTGTTGAGTTCAACGGGCATAAACAGTGTGTTGCCTGTCAATACAAATGATCAGTTTGGAGTTTCATTGGATGTTTTAATGGGGCCGCAGGGAGAAAAGGGAATTCCGAGAGTCGTTGACGATTGTATTCGTTTCATTCTTTTACAAGGTCTGGCCTGGTTTTATGATATTCATTTTTACACTTGAAATTTAAAATGCTTTAAGGTTTGGAAACCGAAGGGCTCTTTCGCGTTTCACCCGGTCTTCATAGCGTGAATGCACTTCGCGAAAAATACAACTTGAATGAAGAAAACATTTCAATTGAAGCTTTTGGTGGTGTCCATTCTGCATGTGGACTTTTAAAATTATTTTTCAGAGATCTACCTCGGCCAATCTTTGAAGGGGATATGTATGACTCTATAAGGGTTATTCAGAGTAAGTTATTCGTATAATTATTGTTTGTTTATTATTATTGTTTATTAATGGTTAATAAAAGCATTCAATGAGCTCGATCCAACTGCGCATCAAATCGCGTATGCACGAAATGCGCTTCTCCAAATTCTTCCGATGAATTCGTTCATATTGCTTCGTTGTTTGTTCCACCTTCTCCGTATTATTCACGAAAGCCGCGAAACAACACTCATGAATGCCGGAAATCTTGCAATCGTGTGGTCGCCGAATTTTGTCAAAAGCGCAAATCCAATGGTTGATCTTGGCATGTGCGCGGTAGGAGCAAACGGTGGCGGCATTGGTACGCTTGTGAAACTCTGTATTGAACACTGGGATGAAGTATTCAGTGAGCCTACATCTGTGTACGATAATACCTCGGAAGAAAATATTAGTGTTTTTAAGCTCCAAGACCAAAATAATGATGCCAGTGTCGAAGATTTTTTTCATAGTTTACCCCATTCACTACCAACACCACCCGATATTCCTCCAATTGAAGTAGCATCCGAAACAGCAGGCTCGGCAACTATTGATAGTTTCGAAAAACAACTGGCGAAAAGTTACGATGCATTGAAGTCAGAAGAAAGCGATGATAGATTGATTGGTTTGACAGGAGCGCTTGCGAATTCTGATGACTCACATGTTGCTGAAATCCCAGTCTCCCGTGCACGTTCGCCAACTCGCCGTTCACCCTCACGGGGCGGAGCAAATCGAAACACTATCGTTGCAGAGAATCATTCAACTATTGCCAGGTTTGGAGGAGGATTATCACAAAATACATTGTCTGAGGCATCGCGGCTTGGGGTCGACGATGGTGGTATTTCTCGCCGGAGGTCAATTCAACGAGATTAGAGATGAATGGGAGGGAGAAAGAAAAATGAAGATCTTGAAGTTTTTGCCAAGTACATAAACGTTATTTTTTCATATTTGCTTCTTAGGTTTTTGTGGTTAATGGTTTGGCGTCCGGAAAGATATTGCATTTTCTTTTGCTTGGGCTTTTGTGCCAAGATGAGGCCAAGAATGCCATTGAAATGAATTCACAGGGAAGGAAATTTCTAATAAACCCAAAGTTGATCCAATTAAGTTTACTCAGAGTTTTGTTGACTACAGCTTTTGTTCGTATCGAAAAATCTGTTTCAGTCAGTCGATTTAATCACCGATGACAAAATGACAAATAACATGTTTCATTGCTCAAAAATTTTGAAACCAAAATGGTATTTTTCTAATTTACTCAAATTAAAACCAAAACACCAGCTAACAATGGCCGGTGTAAATCGAAGCGCTATCAGCATTGATATGCTTTGTTCACCACCGTTACCTACATTGGGCAACGCATCAACCGAAACATCAACCACCGAACCTGCAAGCGCCGTTACTTCCATCACTGTTGCAATGGCCAGTAGTAATGCCAGTTGCAGTAATCATATTAGCAACCGCATCTCTGGTGTACATTCGAATCCGACGATTTTGGCTCCTAATATGGATTTCGCCGCGTTTGTGTGCTCATTTGTTTCACAGCACACCCATTCCGAAATAATTCCTGCGGATTTACTGTCTTTTATACGGCATATTCTTGCGACAACGCAAGTATCTAGCTCAATTATTGTTATGGCGTTGGGGTTGATAATGAAAATTTTGGCGGTGAAGGGGAATGCTAACTTCAGCCAAGAATTTCTTGACAGATTTCGCTCAAAAACCTGTGTGAAAGGATTATTTGTTGTTGCTTTAATGGTGGCAATGAAGAGTCCGAATGGATGTTGCAATTCTTACTCAAATAAGGTTTGTCACAGTTTGTGGGTTAAGTCAAAGAAATGTCATCTAATTATTTAATCAGACATGGGGTCGTATCTCTGCTTTTCCTGTAATGACTCTCAATACTATTGAGAAAGGAATGCTTTTAATTCTAGATTACAATATATGGTGCAGTGAACCACAGTATGCGGTTCTATCAGCCACAATTCATACGGCAGCTCGAGAATATTACAGCTCGGTGTACAATAATCATAAACTCTTTCCCAAACGTAGTTTATTATCCGAGCAGCCCTTAATTATGGCGATCACACAAATGCCATTAACTGCCGACCGTCGAATTTGTAGCCAATTTTCTACGAGTAATAGCACAGCTGTAGGGCAGGGAAATGCTGTGTCGAAAGGGCGTTATAGTTCCAAAGCAAAAGCCAAAGGGTTTGATCGGAGCTATAGACCGTATAATACACGCAGGCGAAAGAGCCTAGCTTAATGGATGTTTTATTTATTTTCTTATACTTTTCATATAACAATAAAAGTAACTATTTCAAACAAAGACACTAAATGCCTTGTTAAAATAGAAAAATTCATCTCAAATGCATTTTTCCATTCAAAAAGTGAAATAACTAAAAAGCTCTGTAATCATCCCTTTCTGGAAGCTCATCAGATACAATTCCAGCAGATAGGACAATGCCGCTGACATATGAGTTTGTTACTGTGATGTGTCATAAAAATGCACTTGTTGCCATTGTTGCTAATACCAATTATGATATTCCAGCTTATTTTTTTATTACTTTCTTTGTGTTTACAGTGACCACAACTTCTTATGGCATTTGAAACGTTTTCAAAACGATTTACTAGGCTAGTTTTTGCATTAGACACTACAATTGTTAATTTTGGTTTGGAATTCACATACTTAAAAAATAGTTGATATAAACTTGTATTTTGGAGTAGAGGTGATGAAAGTGATGTATTTAAGTGTCTATGTCACAAAGGCATTTTAATAAGTGTATATGAGAGATACAAGTTTGATGGCAGTCGCTTTAGCAAGACCAAAACCAAAATTTTGACAATTTTATGTTCAAGATTTACAATTTACTCTAAGTGTCAATTGCACTCATGAAATTGACCTTTCATGACACTGCCCTATCTACTTTCCAAATGAAACTTTTTCACTGTTTTTAATTATACTCTTTCTCCTGTTGTTACTCAACTATCTGCTATAAAACAATCAAATCCAGTGGCAATTGGTGAAAATTCAAGAATACAGGATGAACTTGTTCAATTGCAAGCTTCTGTTGAGAATCTGGGTTGGGTGTGGCAGGAAGCTTATGGTGATATCCTTTCTCAACTGACTACTATGGAAAATGAAAATGCAAGCTGTGAGAATCTACATCATAATTACCAACCAGCTGTACAACCAAAAGAAAGCAGCCATAGTGTGTATTTACTTGAAAGCATTCAAAATATTCCAGATACTGATCATATTTAATTTTTTACTCTTTTTTTTTTTTGTTTGGATTTCAGTGAAATATATCAGTGTAATTTATTTATTATCATTTTTACAGCAATAATCATTAGCAAATCCAAAAGATAAAAGAGGAACTCTTGACCATTCCAAACATGATTTTAATTGGATTGAAAAATGGGCAATGTGTATGTAAAAATATTGGAAACATTCCCAAAGATTGCAAATAGTATGTTACATTTTGGTGGCAGTAAAATGTGTAGCCTTTTTTCACAGCATATCTCAGTTGTCAAAAGAAACTTCATCCAAAATTTATGTCAATCCAATTGTCATTGCAGAATCAAACATCATCAGCAAATATTTAAATTACTCTGCACTCAATCACTTTCCAAGTTAATCCAGCTTTATGAAGAATGCGGCACATAGAGCTTACATTGATGAAAATACAAAATTGGACAGTTTTGGTATAGTTCAACAAGCTAGTTTTGACATTCAATTGTGTATTTTTTCCATTTGAGACAACAAAAACCATAACAGCAGTCAGTGATTGTTGATTACTTCAAGAAATCCTGAAGCAACTAGTCAGATGCTTTGAAAAAAAGTAATAAAGATGTTGATCTTGGCCAAGGAAGTTGAAATTTAATTACCTTTCAACTGTCATCTGATGTATTTCTCTCTGCAACAACAGCCATCTTTTGGCAGTCTAATTTTGACTATTTTTTGGTCAATAATTATTATGGTTAGTTGTTGGCCAAAAATCAGATAAGTTGCCTAAAATTTCTAATTTTTTTTTAGACCATTAACTAACAGATTTTTCTAACAGTAAAAAATGGCACTAAAACTTTTGAAAATTGGTCAAGATCAAAAAAAAAAAAAGAAATATTACTGATTCCAGCGCCGTTGCCTACACTTGCCATTTTTTGGGATGCCCAGCTTTTACAGGTGCTGAACAATCTTCAATCAAACCAGTTTGGACTGACCACTTCAAGATTCCAAAGTTTGCAAAGATAAAATGGTAGAAGTTGTAGTGTCCTGGAGAGTGGTCATGCTGTTAAGCCTCTGTAATGGGTTAGTGCCATAGAAATCCCTTGAAAGCCCAATTTTATTGAGATCTTTCTTTTATATAAAATAACCCCATGCGGACTTTCACAATTCCAAACTAAACAGCAGAGGAATATTGGAAGGAGTTTCTAACCTGGAAAGAGCTAATATGGCTTTTGTTAGAAATTTCTGGATTTCTTCTGACATTGACATAAAAATGGAAATTTTCCCTGGTGTTTGAGTTTAGCATTTTTGCTCTCTAACACCAGATTTAAGACTTAACACCCCATCATATGTTGTCCCTGCTGGACACAACATCACCCTCCTTCCTTTTCAAAACATTGACTAATCATTGTGGCAATTTTGCGGTTTTTGGGTTTAGGCTCATATGATAATCTTGAATAATTGCTGTGTCATGAAAGTTGGTGTATTTCACCCATTTATTTAATCCCTCACTACACTCCTTCCACTTGACCAAATACTCCATCAGCCCTTCAACTCAAATGTAGTTATCAAGGATGCATTCAATTTTGACACAGTCTAAATCAAATTCACCTGAGATGAGCTTGAGCTGCAACAGTGAGTAATTCCTGTTGTGAAACTGAAGGCAGGGATGAAACAACAGAAGGTTCAAAGTGGCTAATGGGATTTGTAACGGAAGTGTTTTG
>JADGJH010000421.1:0-18928 GCA_027596945.1 Physocladia obscura
GGAAAAACCAGAAAAATATATACGAGCTTCTGGGAAGAGGACTTTCTTGCCTTTGAACAAAAATATCAAACTGAAGATTAGCCGTGGAATACATATTTCGCAGTTTTTGCTCTTCGTTCCTCCTAAAAATACCTTGCAGTTACAAAACTTGAAAAATAAAACAAAAAAAATCTCACAATCGATTCCGTATTGTCGCCATAAATCAAGAACGCCGTCCCAACGAATTTCCCAGCAATATATTTTTCATTATCAGAAAAATCTGGGGCTGCATCTTCCTTGCGTTCTGCAACCTCATGTTCTGCATTGCCTGGATATTGATTCTTCGGTGATTCTGAAAATTCCATGATCCCAGGACGGAGCGGTAATGGGGCATGCGAATGAGAAATATTCTCGTACGAAACATCAAGACCTGGCGGGGGGGCAACCCCGGCAGATTCTTCAGATAACATGCCTGAATCAGATGTTTCAAGAGGAACGAAATTCGGCGGCGGCATTCCTGGCATTTGCGGCATCCCTGTTATTTGCGGGGGCATTCCTGACATTTGTAGAGGCATTCCTGGCATTTGAGGCATTCCTGGCATCGGAAACGGAGGCATCATTCCAGGGAATCCAGACTGGATTTGAAAATTTGGAGGCATTGGAAATCCGGCGGGAGCAAAACTATTTAGCTGGAATCCACCTGGTGGGAACGGTGGAAAGCCCTGTGGAAAGCCGGCAGGTGAAAATGAGGGAAATCCAGGTGGAAATCCTGGAGGAAAACCCGGAGGCATACCCATCATTGGAGGAGGTGCTGATGCTGCGGCCATCGCCTCTTTTTGGGCCTGAAATGCTGCGAGTTGTTCTTTGAGGGATTCGGGATTTGTTTCAACATGGATACGCTTGCCAGATCCGGAGCCTCCGTGAGCGTTCGCAATATGTACAGCTAAATCGTCGGGTGGGATTCCTTCCATTCCGAATATTTCAATATCGACAGATTCACGTCCAGGAAGACAGTTCTCCAGTCTTTTTTTATAAATATTTAGTATTGACTTACGAATCTTGGTATTAGCAAAACAAACCGAGTCAGAGTTTCCTTGTGAACCTGCATCGCATGAACGGATAAACCACCGGCTGTATTCATTTTCTTTCCGCATTCCAAACACTTCAGATGTTTCGCTCTTTGATGGTCTATCAGCACTTTTTCATCATCAAACGAGCGGTCACAGTCTGCACATGAGATTCTCGGAAATTAGCATATAAAAATTCAATAAGAAAGAATACGTACACCAACACCACGGCTTGAGTTCGGCTCTCTTCTTTTTCTGTAAATAGTGTTTTGGATTAAATAAAATCCATAACTGCGCACGGGCATATGTGATTCTAGAAAGAAGATCGAGAGTTTCATATTTCAATGTACTTCTTGACGACTGAGAATTTGGAAAGACGGGTCTCAGACTAGTTGGATGGAAATTTCTCACCTTCGCCATATTTTTGGTTTGTCAGTTTTTCTTTCCAATTTCCTCACACAATTTATTCATATTTATCATTTCGAAAAAGCTTGTTCAATCAACGTTTTCTGAGCAGCTGTAAGTGAATCGGGTAGTTTGACTGAGTAATGAACATACAAATCCCCCCTTTCAGATGGATACATATGAGTTGGCATACCCTCCCCTTTAACAACTTGAATAAATCCAGGTTGCGTTGTCCCTTCCCTTAAAATTGTTATTGATTTTCCGTCAAGATGAATAACATCGTATTTAACTCCCAGCAACGCCTCTTTCAGTGAAATTTCTTTTGAGATCTTGAGATTTTTTCCGTCGCGGGTAAAAATTGGATGGTCCACAGTCTCAATAACAAAGTGAATATCTCCAGCTGTAATATCCGGA
This sequence comes from Physocladia obscura, assembly GCA_027596945.1. Lineage (NCBI taxonomy): Eukaryota > Fungi > Chytridiomycota > Chytridiomycetes > Chytridiales > Chytriomycetaceae > Physocladia > Physocladia obscura. Next base: position 1,866 of record JADGJH010000421.1, read on the forward strand.
TGCTCGTCTCCTTCATTTTCGAATACAATATGGTATTCGTCAGGCATGCCTCGTTCGACTGACACAGAAATTTGGTGAGATCCTCGTTTGACTTTCTGACCGTGACATGAAGTGCATTTCGATTTAACAATTTTGCCCTTTCCGCCGCAAACATCGCACCTATGAATCCAAAGAAGTAAAATGAGTAGCCAAACCAAAGAAGTACTATATTTATTCTAAACTCACGTTTGCTGCATCTGCTGCCACATTCCTGGAGCTAACTGCTGCTTCACAATTTTGACGCCTTGTCCATTGCAAGACGTGCATTTTTTGACGTCGTCGGCATGCTTTGCTCCGGATCCTCTACAAATTGGGCAAATAACTTGCTTATTAACTTCAACCTGAAAGGTGATAATTAGATAATTGATAAGCGGCAGTTTTAAATAATAATAAAAAAGGTATACCTCAATTTGTTCCCCGTTAAATAATTCTTCGAGCGTAACGCTCACAGGAATAAGAGTTTCCGCGCCCTTTCGCTCTTGGTGGCCACGGTTTCCACCACCACCACCAAAGCCAAACTGTGAAAAGATATCAAAAGGATTATGAAACTGCTGTCCGCGGTTTCCTTCCAGTCCTTCTTCACCATACTGGTCATAAATACGTCGCTTTTCGTCGTCACTGAGTACTTCGTAAGCTATAGTTATGAATTCGAATTGCTTCGAGTTTAGCGTAATCACCGAGAGTCCAAACTCGTAGATGCTTACCGTGTGCTAATTCGATAAACTTTTGCTCTGATTCTTTATCACCGGGGTTTTTGTCGGGATGATATTTACGCGATAGTTCCTTGTATGCCTTTTTGATTTCGCGCTGTGTTGTTTTCAAGAAATGTCAAACTCGAGAACACAAACGGACAAGCCCGATAAACTCAAACACACCTTGAGAGCCGAGCGATTCACGCCGAGAACCTCGTAGAAGTCTTTTCCAGCCAGAACTGTTGCAGCAAGAATCACTGCCGCCAGTATCAATACAAGTAGCCGCATTCTCTTATTTATTGGATTTGTTGGATTGTTTTTATTGGTTGGTTGGGTGACAAAAAATGCAAAGAGATCTAAGCAAAAACAAAGCAAAAAACGTTCGAGATTCCAAACGCAAAACCGTAATTTTTGCGAATCTGATGCCGATCAATTCTACACGAATTCCACCGGAAGTTTGCCAACATCATCAAAGTTTTCCGCACTCTGCGCAGTTTCAATAATTTAGACGAAACTATTTCCGATACCTCTTCAACTGCGTCTTTATGTTCAACAAGTCCACTCTGCTGAATATAAAAGTTCACCGTGAATACTTTAACTCGATCTTGACACGAACTCCTCAATTCAAAGAAGCTGAAAAGAAGTGAATGATTTATCATCCACCTGATATTGCCTTACCGCTCAGAATTTCGCAGTTTCGCAGAACTGCGAAAAAGTCTGACTGCACTTATTGGAATAATACATGATGGAAATTGCGAACGCGAACAACGATGTAAGATCTATGAACTGAAAATAGGAATCGAATTATTTTAAAGTCGCTGCGATAGGCCGAAGTCACTACGCTTCTCGCGGCATTTGATTCGCTATGTTCCTTCACGCAAGTAAATCGAATTTGCCTCAACTTCTATTTTTTGAATCAAAATTCAAACTCCTTTATAAATTCTCCTCAATTTCTGATCACGAAGATTGATTCTCCAAAAAAAGGATTTTGGCTACGCAATGATTAACATGTACAAGAATAGAGTATACTTCCTCATTTTCGATAAAGAGCGCAAGAAATTTTTGCTAAAGCTTACTTCACCTTTTTGATTATTGGCCATTGTATAATTTTCTCGACGGCCAAAAGTGCATCCGCATTAACTGAAATTGACGGAAGCAACAATAACGCTCTATTGACTTTTTCGAAAAAACAATTTGGAGTAGAATATAATCAGCCAGTTATAAACGAAACTGTACATTTTCGAGTAAAATAATCCTCTTTTTTTTTTTTTTTTAATCGATAACGGACAAGCTTCCGTGAGTGCAGTATAGCGAAAAAATTAAAGAGGCTCAATAAACTTGAATCAATTGTTTGCAAAATCGTCATCGGAGTTCCGTATAATTGCGTCTGGAATCAAACCGAGTGAAACAAAATCAGTGACATTATCGCGATATATAACTCCGTTAAGTTGCGATCTAAAGTCCAATAATGAGCGAGGATTCATCCAACAGGTAGTCGGGCCGCAGCCCGTGTGATCGTCGCCAGAGCCATAGAATGAGCATGTCGATTGAAACAGCATCATAATCAGGAGCGAACAGTATGGACACGGCTGGTGTTCAAGAACCATAAGCATGAAGAATGATAGTAGAAATAGCGTCGGCGCTGTTGGTATCGGGCTCAACAAAACGAGAAGAAAAACTTTGAGACAGTTGACCATTGTTGGAAAAATTCCATGATGTTGACCAAAAAAGGCAGTGGGATATTTTTGAACCGGACATATTTCGCGTAATTTGTGTGCGGTACACTTTTTTCCTTTTAAACATGAATCTATTGCATTAATCTTTTATTACACAATGATTTGCAAAGAAACAAAAAAAAACAAAAAATTGTTGAATTAGGGAGAACTTTTACAAACAACTGTATACATTTAAATAATTGATCAAAGTCAAGCCAACCTAATTTTTCAAAATTGGTATTTTTGATCCATTATATTAAACCACTAGGAGCGGTGATCGGGCAACTTCATCAGCTGCCTCAGCTCCTTCAACTCCTTGCCAACCATCTCCATCCCCATCCGCTTCATACTATCAAAAAAAACCTCCTTCTCAAAATATATCTTGACATGCATATGCGCAATATTCCGAAATACACCCGCATTCAGCACAATTTGAATCATTTCTCCACCCAAGTCACTCACAGCCTGTGCAACAGCCTGCCAGAGCGCAATCAGTTCACAGTCAGAGAGCTGTCGCATGTCAAAAACATGGCGACATGGTGTAACAATCACTATGGGTCGCGATTGAGCGTCGATCCATGTTTTTGTGTATTTGTTTACAGGAGGAAGAGCGCAGTCGGCTGCTGTGAGGGCACGAAGGTGCGGTGGGATACCAGTAGAAGGCCCACGGACAGCTTCACCACCAGGGTAGTTGCATTCAGCGATTGTAGCAGCGTCGGGATTGCAAGAAAGGCATTCAGGAAAGTTGTGGGGGCCTTCGGATGGGTTGTTGGCATCGCGGCTTCTTATAATTTTTGTTGTGAGGTCATTGCATGTTAGATGTTTTACTGTTATTGAGAAGCTGGAGTTTGTTGGATTTATTTTTAGACGGTAGTCGGAGGCGGTGATTGAACGCATTAAAGCCAAGACCTGAGACTGGCATTTTATTTTTATTAGTGAAATTAGCATGAGGTATGGATATTCATATTTTTCGGCTCACTGGGGTTGCTTTGGCTGATAAACTTCTCTCACCTCATGTGTATTGCCACTGCCAAAACACTCTAAAAATGATGTTCCAGTCCCAATTTCCTCAATCTCCTCACCAGTATCAAACAAGACAAACGCATGTCCATATCCGCAAAACACATGCGATGGAACAACATCGTCAACAATTCCTGAAGAAATCTTCATTCTACAAGAATTATCGCTATCAAGCTGTACATTCTGTATATGCCCCACACCACAATTTCCATGCTCATTCCAACCCCAACTAACAATACGACCTGTCGACAAGATGGCGATAGCAGATTCAGGCCCGAGGGTTAGTTTGCGTGCGTTTTTTAGGAGCGGTATCACAGTCGGAAGTATGCATTTTGATGCAGGTGCTGATGCTGCTGTTAAATTAGTTGTATTTGGAATCTGGGCTAAATCTTGACGACCCCACATTACGCAGGTTCCAGACTTCAGCATGGCAGCGCAGTGAGACCAACCACTCTGAATGGACACGACAAGGTCTGTTTGAGGAGTGGGTAAGAGGACACGTGTTGTGATTGTTTCATTAGAATAGACGGTGGTGGGTGGTGAGATAAAACCGAGTTGGGCAAATTTGTTGCGTTTGTGAGAGCCGATGGAGAATATTGAGCCAGATTTTGTAAGTACAAGTGAATGGAAAAGACCAATAGCAACGGCGACAATAATAGATTCATTTCGGTCGAATAAATTAAAGTTCGGTGGTGATGATAATGATGACGGGTCGGTGATTTTAAAGGTCGGGATTGAAGTATCGTCCCATATGTAAACAGATGTGTTTTCGTTGTCGTTGGACATGATTGCGGCGAAACGCTTTGCACATGCAGCCAGTACTTTAACAGAATGTTGCGGAACATTGAGACGTGTTACTGTTGCTTTGTACTGAGGTTCGCTGCCATTGAAGGCTGTGTCCAATTTGAGACGCCACACAGAGCCCTCTTCAAAACGCACCAGTGACGTCTCGAAACCGCACACGACTTGCTCGATTCTGCTTGTTTTTTCGACTGGTCCCGCAGAATCATTGTTTGTCAGCAGCTGGATTTGTCCAAACGTTGTTACGCCACGGCCACAGCCAATCAACTGTCCGCCCCTGGTTAAGCCCAATGTGTGGTTCGCGCCGCACGACAAGCTAACAATATCAGACAGCAACAATGGAACTGGTACTGGTAGAAGTATTGCACTGTCGTCCAGCCCCCCTGTACCCAGCTGCCCTTGTACGTTCGATCCACATGCAAACAGTTTCATCAAAAAGAAGAAAAATGCGACGACTTTCACTTTTGGAAGGAAATGAACTACAGGCATGAATATGTTAATAGTTATTTTCAAATTGATAAAAGAACAATAAGATGAGAAATACCATACTATGAATAATATTTATTAAGATGTGAATTCTGTTCATAATTTATCTTTTTTTTTTTTTTTTTATTGTAATTTCAAACTAATAATGAGAAATAATTAAATATGCGCGTTCTTGCTGTTTATTGTCAATGATTGAAACTTTTTTTCACTTCACCATAAATTGAAATCAAAATTATTCATTTTTCCACCGCCACTTCTCTTCTTTTTCTTCCTCCCGGCGTTTTCATAGATACTCTCGCCACTCCTACCAGTTAGTTTCCAGTTTCATCTCCCACAACATCACCGTCATCATCCTTCTCGATATACTTTCCAACAACATCCTTTGCAGGCTTTGAAGCGAAAATCATGGAGGATTTGTTTTTCGTAACAGCAGTTGCGCCGAGGGATGTGAACGAGGTGGCGACTGTGTTGTCGGAGAAGTGCCCCGTGTTTTAGCTGGTTTGTTTTTTCAGCACTTATGACGGGGTTATTGGTGCGGGAACAATTGCACGCAGGTCGAAGATGTGACCAGTGCAAATACACCGCGGAATTACGAAGGGCGTGAGAGCAAGCGCGCAGCTGTGGTAAGTGTTAGCGTGAAGAGGATTGAGTGTTGTTAGTGTAGTCACTTACCAGGGAAGCCCACTCGGAGTGAGTGATGTATATTTTGTCTGATTTCTTGCCATTGTTTATTATGTAGTAGACTTGTAGCCGAAGAGAAACACGAAAGTGATGGTTGTTCAATTGGGACAAACAGAAACGCAAAATGGTGCTTTTGAAAGTTGGATCGTTACTTTTGCGTTCACCGCATTCAACTTCTTTGACTTCTTTAACTTTGGCGGCGTCGCTTTTCCGCCTTCACCAAGTCCGCGGTGGTACTCAATAAGCCAACAATGCCAATACCAATAACGAATAACTAATCATATTCATACCCAACAGCTAAAACCGAATCTAGAACGTTGCATCCTGAAACCTACTCCGTCACAAACAGATGGTTTGTTCCGCCTAAAGTCAGGCAACACGCAGAAGCCATCGGTTTGTTTCCCAACCCCCCCCATCAAAAAGACATACGCGACCGACTTACTAAAAAATCATACAGAAATCCCACCAGACGACGAAGTTGTGCTCGACACCTACACCGTTAACTTTGGCCCGCAGCATCCGGCCGCTCACGGTGTGCTGCGACTTATCATGGAGCTACGCGGTGAAGTCATTGTCAGAGCCGATCCGCACGTCGGCCTGCTACACAGAGGAACAGAGAAACTAATTGAGTACAAGACCTATACCCAGGCCCTTCCATATTTTGACCGCTTGGACTATGTTTCTATGATGTGCAACGAGCAGGTTGGTATCGTAAACATAGTATGAAGTAAAAACAATGAAAAAAAAATTAGACATATTCACTCGCCGTTGAAAAACTACTCAACATTGACATTCCCCCGCGCGCAAAATACATCCGCACGCTATTCGCCGAAATCACTCGCATCCTCAACCATATTATGGCCCTAACAACCCACGCCCTCGACGTCGGTGCATTAACCCCCTTTCTCTGGATGTTCGAAGAAAGAGAACGCCTTATGGAATTCTACGAACGTGTCTCCGGCGCCCGCATGCATGCCGCATACGTTCGTCCCGGAGGCGTCGCTCTCGATATGCCCATCGGGCTTATGGAAGATATATATAAATGGGCAGTCGTCTTCAACGCGAGTATTGACCAGCTCGAAGAATCTCTCGTCTACAACCGTATCTGGAAAAACCGCCTAATCGGAATCGGCAAAGTCTCAGCGCAGCAGGCGCTCGATTACTCGTTCTCCGGGGTTATGTTACGCGGGTCTGGCGTTCCTTGGGACTTGAGGAAAGTACAGCCATATGACGCATATGCTGATGTCGAGTTTAATGTGCCCGTTGGCCAGAATGGGGATTCGTATGACCGGTTTAATTGCCGCGTCGAGGAAATGAGGCAGTCGTTAAGGATTATTTCGCAATGTTTGGAAAAGATGCCAGACGGGCTTGTCAAAATTGATGATTATAAGATTGTTCCGCCGCCAAGAGCCTCGATGAAGGAGTCTATGGAAGCGTTGATTCACCACTTTAAGCTCTATTCTGAGGGTTATTCTGTTCCACCAGGAGAGGTAAACGTGAGCGGAGCCAGCGAGAAAAGTGCCAACGCAGCGAGTAACGTGAAGTAGATATATATACGTATTTATATAATAATAATAATTGTATGAGTGTGGAGCGAGCATCAATATAGGTGAGAGTGAAATATCCTGATCAGGAAAAAACTCTGTAGACATATGTTGCTACCGAGGCACCAAAGGGAGAGTTTGGTGTGTACATTGTCTCCGACGGCTCGAGTAAGCCGTACAGATGCAAAATTAGAGCGCCTGGATTTCCCCATCTTGCTGGTGCCGACTTTATGGCGCGTGGTCACATGATTGCTGATATGGTGACAATCATTGGAACATGTGATGTTGTCTTTGGTGAAATCGATCGTTAATAAGAACATATTGAACAACAAAAACACTTGCGAGTGGAAGTGCGCTTGTATTCCAATAAATTAACTTTATCATGATCGTTATGCTAACACAAGTAATTTTCGAAGAAAATATCAAAATAATCTGGGCACTGTTTCACTGCCGAACTGATTTTTGTTGTTGGGATATCAAAAGTCAAGTAAATAACACATTATTATTTTATTCCTCTGTAATCTCTGATGGTAATAACAGCATTTTTGGTGGCAGCATTAAACTATTTCATAATATTAACACTTCCGCGCGCACTCTCATTCAGAACGTTGCTTTTGCCAATCGAAGCTGATGTTGAAAGAACAAACGCACGCGTATTCGAGTTCTTTCCACTGCTCACCATAATAAGTGAACCAAGCAACTTTAAGTTTTAAGACTGTGAGTTTGTTTTTCCCGACACGTGGTCACATTTGAGAGCATTTGAACACATTACTCGCTCCATTGCACGCAATATTCTGACACAACACGGTGCACGCGTATGGCCGCGTAGAAAAATAAATTGCATGGAGTAAAATTAGAACGCAAGAGAATTGACATTTTGAGCTTTTTCTGAGAGATAAAGCAGTTAAGCGTTGGCCTTTCTCGCTGTTAGGCATGATTTTGTTTTTAAAATATTTTTTCAATCCATCTGGCAACAGCAACCTCAACCTTGTTTATCCTCAGAAACTGCAAAATTCCAGTTTTTTGCAATATCGTGGTATCTAGCTTTCGGGCAATGGTATCCAACAAGTGATATTCGAAGATGGCAAATTCTTTGAACTTATACATTTCTCTCGACCCAGTTTCCTGCTGATTAACCCAATTTATTTGAAGTCGAAGATATTTGTAGAAAAAAAGTATAACTCTGATGCTTTCGGTTCGTCAATATTTATTTTGAACTCGAACCGCTTTTCATTGTGGGTATTTAGTAGAAGAGTGTCAAATAGAGGAAAGTTAGGGCCATTCTGGAAACTGTGATGAATATTTGCAAAGCACTTGCTTGAATGTGAATACTGTTGAATTTTAATAATTGCCGATTCAATATCAAAAAAAGAATGATCGCGGATTTTATCATGTGACCAGTATTATTAATGTTAATAACAACAAAAAAAAGACATAAAAAGCGGGGCCTCTACTCAAAAACCATCCACAAGAAATTAAAGTAACAAAAATGGTCGAAAAAACCAAAACTTTTGAATGGAATCCAGCAGCTTACGCAAGCAACGCTAGTTTTGTTCCACAGCTCGGCGCACCCATTTTGAACATTCTTTCACCAAAACAAGGCGAACGCATTTTTGATATTGGCTGCGGAGATGCAATTCTCACATCCAAGATTGCAAACGCTGGTGCAACCGTTATTGGAACTGATGCAAGCCCCGATATGATTGCGCAGGCGCGGATCGTTCACCCTGAAGGCGAATATCACGTTTTGGATGGCCACGCTTTGGTAACTACTGCGTGGGCGCAAGATCCAGATACAGAGAAGTGTGTTTTTTTTCTTATCAAAAGAAATATATATGTAATATATCCTATAAATTTTGCAAGATTCGATGCCGTTTTTTCCAACGCGGCGCTTCACTGGATGAAAGCAGACCCTTCAAAAGTCGCGTCGGGCATCCGTTCGATTTTGAAACCAGCCGGAAAAGGCCGCTTTGTAGCAGAATTCGGTGGCTTTCTCAATTGCGCGAGCGTCCACGCTTGCCTCATCAACGCGCTATCCCGTCGCGGTCACGACGGAAAATCCCTGTCGCCGTGGTACTTCCCGTCTCCAGATGAATACCGCGACATTCTTGACAAAAACGGTTTCACCGAGATTAAGATCCAATACATCCCGAGACCAACAATCTTACCAGCTTCTGGATTGAAAGGGTGGCTGGACACATTTGCAATGTCGTTTATGGACGCGCTTGACAGTGATGAGGAACGCGAAGCCGTGAAACGTGAAATTGTTGAAGAGCTTCGTCCAGTTTTGTGTGATTTCAGGGGAAACTGGACTCTTGAATACTGGAGATTGAGAATTGAAGCTGTCACTCTTTGAGTTTGGATGAATTTTTGCCGAGAAGTGCTCTGAAAATATATTTCATTCAATTATTGCGCCTCACACCAAGATTTTCTAATCATTAGAAGCAAATTTTTTTTTGTGACCCCAATTTTATGAGAAGACTTTCACAGAGAACTGTATATGGGCTGGTGTATGGGGGGGTAGACTGGTGATTAAAAGGCACACCTGCCAAGTGGACAAATTTGAAATTTCTCGGGCAAGAAAAAAAAGTAAGTTTTCCAAAACAATGGTAGGCCATAAAAGAAAGAGCTTTCTTAATGACATATTTATTGCATGGCCATAATCTTGCTCAAGTACCCAAGGATTGCGCCAATATTTGCCCAAACCACAATAACATCTACCCAGCGATTGCTTGGAATCCTTATAACTGCACAATTTACTGCACAATCAAAATGATCCAGCTGCAAAAAATCCATCAAAAGACAGTATAATTGACATTTACAGTGAGAACTATACAGATGGCTGTGATACTCTCTAGGAAGATAATGAAGCTACATATTCTCAACTGGACAAAAGCCGGGGGTTTCACCTTTCAAAATATATTTACAATGGCACACTTGTCTTAAGGGCTATTTTCAATTAAAGAATTATATTCAAACCTACAAAAGTCAAAACCATTTACACAAAAACATGAAGAAGTGGTAACTTTTTGAAAACAGCTGGCAGCAACTTGTTGAGTGCTTTTGTGTGTAATACCAATCTTAAAGGTATGCTTTGTCATGCATATGACAGTGATATAATATGTACCTGCGACAAATTAGGGTTGAATCAACTTTACTCTTCTAATTGTTAGTTATTCAGAATCATTAATGAAAACAATGCCAAGGGTACTTAATGACTTGGAATGGAGAGTATTTAGTTTTGAGATTTGGGGATGGCTATTCAAAAATCATTAATGAATTTCCAACTCCATCCAAATCCTCAATTTGCTGCTTTCTCTGAAGGTTAGTTTGCTGATTATAAAAAAGAATAATCATTACTGAATTGCTAATTCCATCTAAATCTCCAATCTGCTCCTTTCTGTGAATGCCACACCACCATCTCCAGAAAGCAAATTCCAATTTGTCAGATTTAGTCTTTTCTTTGTTTCTATTAATTTTTATCATATTGAAAGCTACATAAGATTTTTATATCTATTTTTATTGTATAAATAATGGCATCACTGTTTTCTCTCTGTTGAGAAATACTATCATTATTACCGTTCAACTGGCTTTTCTTGAAATCAAACACATCTGTCTTCTTTGTGGACATCACAACTCTTGAATCTTGAATGCCTCTCTTTCAGTTTTGAAAGAATCTCTTCCTTCCATTAGATGCACTATTTCATCAAAATTTGTTGGTGTCTTTTTGACCTCAGTATCTTTTTATTGCAATGGCAGTTTGGATTCATTGGAAATGTTCTCAGTTTTCAAACAAAGGTCACTTATGGTTTGCTCTAGTTTGTTGATTCTGTCTTTCAAGGATTGATTGACATTGAATCAAACAGGATTTTTGAGTTTCAAGTGTTTTTCAGGCATGTTAATTGAAATGGGTTCTGCTGATCCAAAATAAGTATACTATTGACAGCATCAAGTTCATCTTCTTTTCATCAAGTTTGTAAATGTGTCTGTTTCTTGGATCCTTGTAGACTGTCCCCATTGGGAATTGGGAGTGATTTGAGGTATTTAGAACAGAAACTTGTGGATGGAACAACACACTTCATTTTAGTTTTACTATAATATTGAATGAAAAAATAAGTTTTTGTAAAAGATGTTGAAATTGGATCAAAAAGTGTGTCCTTTTGTTTTTTATAATTTTTTGGAAGCATTTCCAAGCATGTTCGATTTCATTTGACCAAAAGAATTTCACAATCTGATTGGTTGATCCTTTGTTCACAGCTGCGATACACAAAATGTTCATTAGTCATTTCAGCTAAAGATCAAAACATGTATTTCTTATACGAGGCTGCAGTGAGAGGGGATGAAAGTGAAAGTCAGTACATGTAATTCTCCTTAAGGGGAGGTGTGGTGCACAACATTAGGGTTAAATAAAAATGGTTGAAATACTTAACTCAAAACTCTTTTCTTATAAAATTTTTGCAAAGGCAATATTCCATTTCCATAAATCCTACAGTTGAATTTCAGTATCTTATTTCTTTCAATGCCAATTTCTGTTAATTTGTCTTGGTCTGCTGTTGACATAGCTGTTGTTGCTGTTAATGATTTTTTGTTTGGTTGTATATTATTGGAGAGAATGTGTTGTTAGCATTATAAATAGCAAACTCATTGGCTTTGTTTGATAACAGCAAAAGTATCATGAATTTGAATTTATCTGTATAAAGATGTTCATGTCAAATCTTATTATTTTTTGTTGAGAGTTTTGTTTGACAAACTTTGTAAATAAAATATTTTAAACCAAGAAAGGAAAGTCAAGGAAACAAAAATTAAGAGGCAAGAAAAATAGTAAGAATTGAATAGTTGCTTCTTGGTTGGCGAAAAAGAAAGCAAACTGGAGAAGAGAACACTAGGTGTAATTTGTTTCATTCACATATTTAAGTAAACACAAGAGGAAGCGGATGGAAAAGAAGAAAAATTCGCTAACAACCGACAAACCCAACAAACAACACACTGGCACCAAAGCGGGCAGACATTGTTAATCACTACACCTATAGCACATACCGGCACTAATAAAAGGCGAGGCGTAGTAAGTCGAACAGTGGCGTACAGTGCACCGCACAGCGCCGCACAGATATTTAAATACTGCAAACAAATTTAGACATCACGGAGAACACGGGAAACCATACGTAAATCAGACGCTGCACCTTGTCTGAATGAACGAAACCAACGGACTAAATTTTAATCCCGGCAACAGAGAAGCGAGAGTTGATGATATTGATGCAGATACAAAAACTGCTACTCGGACAGTGATTGGTTCGGACACAGGATCAAGATCAGAATTGGCATCAATATTAGTATTAGAATCGGTGGTGGAAACAGCTGTGACGAGCGGAGACAGCAACTCTTTGGTTGATGTCGCTGCGTCTCCCTCACAAAGCCCTTCAATCACTCAAATTTCCAGGAATAATACCCCTCGCGATATTCCTGCTACAGAACTTCAACACCAGCCGCAACACCAGTGTCAAGTACAGGACACTGAAACAAGTCAGGCCTTTCATCATCAAAACTCCTCACCTCCCTCCGCTACCTCTCAATATTCTTCCTCGGTATCTCAACTGTCAAGCACTCAGGTCGAATCGAAATTGCCGAAAAAAATTTCTTCAGCTTCGCGGCCTAAAGAGCCTCGATTCCGCGCAATCACTGACGAAACAAACATTGAATCAATTTTTCGCAGCGTTCCTTTGCCTGATAGTGACGAAAATGACGAAGATTATGTTGAGCGGCGCGTTTCTGCAAAGTTTGGACGTTCTCGAAAAACAACTCTGTCTGGCGGGAGTTTGACGTCGGTATCTTCAGGGTCGTCAAAAAAGAAGGAAAAAATAAAATTAGACGACAGTACTGCTGCCAATAATACACCTTTGCAGCAAAATCTAAAGAGTAGCACCTGCAGCTCTTATTCTGCTGGTATTTTCAGCTCAGTTACATCGTCATCCATTGGAAGGACAAAGGATACTCCATCACGATGGAGCGATGATAGTTTAAACAAACTCGAAGCAGTTGTCGCCGAAGGAATATCTCGCGCCAAAAATAATGACCATAGCCGGCATGAGCATGCGGCTCATTTTAGAATGGAGATTGATGATGACGACGAGGCTTCAACGCCCAGCCGAAAACAAAACCAAAAACCACCACCAGCTCCTCCAACAGCAACAACAACCACGACAACATCTACAAATGATGCTGTTTCTAATCGTAGGCTACTATCTGACGAAGAATCCGTCACACTCGCTTCTGCCGTTAAATCAAGAGATTCGAAAGTAGGAAGAGACCCGCAGCAGCAGCAGCAGCAAATAAAAAACAATGCGAAGCGTTCGAAGAATTCTGTTGCTGAGAAAGTGGTATGTTCCTTGGTCTAAAGAAAGCGAATACTACGAAAATAGCACCTGCTACAATTTTTATATTATTAGCACTTCTTACAACTATTTCTTTACAGGCGCGAGGAGATTGTATTATGGTTGCAAACAAAGCGATTCCATGTTTGTGTTTCACAGTATTTTTGTTTTCTTTTTAAATACTGCCATTAAATTTCTCACAGACAATGCAATCAACAATACTGATCGATCTGGAAGAACACCCCTCTTCAAAGTCAGCGGATCTGGTGATTTAGAGGCTGTTACCGCTTTGATTCGAGCTGGAGCCGATGTTAATGTAAACAGATCAAAACGATAAACATATCGAAGCTAAAACAAGCTAATTAAAACAGGCAAAAGATAATGCGGGGTGGTCTCCTCTTCACGAAGCGTGCATAGAAGGCCAGCTCGAAGTATGCACACAATTGATTCGATACGGAGCTGACGTAAATGCACTTGGTTTCGACAACCAAACTCCATTGCATGATGCAGCCGCCGCAAATCACTACGAAGTTGTTGAACTTTTGTTGAGTCATGGCGCTTCGCTCACCGCCATCAATAAAGAAGGTGATACGCCGCTCGACACAGCTGACGACGATACAATGCTGCAACTCCTTCAGTTATGGAAACGCATGACTGTCAAAGTAGTGGAAGTTGACGAAAACGGATTGACGCTATTACACCATTACGCAATCAAAGGTGACGCGAAGGGCGTTCGGAGGGCGTTAAAGTATGGCGCAGAAGTTGATTTTGCATGTAATGCGGGCTGGACTCCGTTACATGAAGGCGCATCGAAAGGCGCAGTAGAGATTGTTGAAGTTTTATGTCAGTATGGCGCGAATGTAAATGCTGTTGCGTCGTCTGGGACAGGTGATTTGCTTGTTTCTGGGATTACGCCGTTGATGGACGCTGCAGCTATTTGCTGTTCGAATGCGGTAAGGATACTTCTAGAGTTTGGTGCAAACGCCGAATTTTTTGATTCTTCTGGGAAACGGGCGATCGATTATGTGCCTATTGGTAACGCTGACTTTGCGGCGAATCCTGATGTCGAGGAAGTTATCAAATTGTTGAAAGCCCCACCGATTACTGAAAAGGATTTGAGAAAGCCTGATTTCATCAAAACAAAGCATGGATCCGTTGGGATGATGAGTGATATTCGAGACCAGGCATCGGCGATGTTGGAAGAAAATGAAGCTGGTTTGAGAAAAGACAGCAAGTGAGTGGCGAATTTTGTCTCTTTTTTGTTAATACATGCCATTAAGGTTCCAATCAAATCGAAAAACATCCATAAGCTCTGACACTTCGCATTCAACGAATTTGAATGGCTCCCTTGGCTCACGTGGCGCTAATATCTCTGTGAGTGCCACAACAGCTGCCGCTGTTGGTCTCGGAGGGCCAAATACGTTTAGTTGGGGAGGACTCGACGTGCGGGAACGAGAAGGACCGTTTGTCAGCTCGCGGGAAGAACGAAAATTCAATGCACTATTGCGAACGCTGGGTGCCAAGGAAACCGGGGGGTTTGAACGAGAATCTTTGTCATCAACAGGAGCAAATCATGGGCGAGAAAATGATCACCAGCAGCAACAGCAGCAGCAAATCACTCGACCGAAAACAGGATCAAAGCTGAAAAAACGTGACGGAATTTACGATGAGGTGAATGGACCAAGAAAGCCTGGACGAAAACCGAAAATTGCTGTTGTTTCTGATAGTGACGATAACAGCGGTCGAAAAGAGAAAAGTAATAGCGTAGGGGGCGGCGGGAATAAAAAAAAGCATTCAGCTGGTTTAGGAAAACGAGAGAGAAGCGGTCGTGACAGTGATGACGCAAATACTGGCGGAAAACAGAAACACGCAAGGCATGAAGAGTCCGATGAAGAATCAAACAATGACAGCGAAGAAGAAGAACATCGAGCTGAAAAAACAGCTTCCATGACTGCTGTGAAGCGGATTCGTGATTCTTCCGATGAAGAATCAAGGAATCATAATACGAACAGTAGCAAAAAGAAACAAGTTCTCGAAACAACAACATACGAAGCAGCAGCTCGGTCACACCTCAAATTCAAGAAAACTCCGTCAGATTCGTCGAAACCATCACCGTCTGAAAAGAAATCCTTTCATGAATCATCGTCTTTGGTTTTTGATGACGAATTTATTTTTGTGAGCAAGAGTCAGCTTGGATCTCGACCACCCCATGGATTCACGCCGAAACGAGATTTGAAACCAAATTCATCTGACGAATTTGCTGCATCACACCGATCCATAAAGCTTCCAGATGTTTGTCTTTATTATTTATTATTTTCTGGTAAAGTAATTTGACAAAAAATCAGACCCGAACGCAACTACCTTCCTCAACCGGCACCAGTACACTACCGAAAAAGCCTCTGGCTGTTGCGTTGACTGCACAACATTCTCCATCTTTAACGCATATATCCTCAACATACTCAGCGTCAGCATCAGCATCGACATCAGCATCAGCAACGCATTCAGCACCATCAAATACAAATCAGCAAGTTCACAGTTCTCCAACTAAGAAAAAAACAAAAAAGAAGAATGGTTTTCTGGTCGGAACTTCAGGATACCAAAAAGCAGGCGACGAACCACCAATTACATCTTCACAGGCACATTTATTCGCGACAAATCCTGGTTCAGAAAAAGCGATATATATAAAACCAGCCGTTCCAGTTTTGCCAGCAACACTCGATCAACATATACCAAAACCCGTAACTTCGTCAATAAAACGACGCAAATGTCTTCCGATATACCGCATAAATCTCCCCGCACCCCAACCAACCGCCGCCGCGCTGACAATACCCAAAAAGGCATTCCGCGTACCGTCATTATCGTCGTCATCTACTACACCCGCTTTAACGAACATGAAACCGTATTTTGTGGACCTCCAGATTGCATTTTATCTCGGCCGACAGAGTGGCCGCGACGTGCTGGAAATGTTTCCAGGGATGTGCAGTGATAATTTGAATGGTGGCAACACCGCTCGTGTTGCGACTCGTGCACAAAAGGAACTCTTGAGTGCCAGTCCTGTTGGAGAAGCATGTTTGGATGCATTGATTGAACGGAGGAAAAAATCTCTCGGAAGTGCGGCGGATAGCAGTGATGACGATATTCTGGCGCGTTCGCGATGGATAAAATGGTATGAGCGGGGTGGGAGGCGGTCAATGCGTCTTGAAGATGTAGATGTGCAGTTTTTGGATGCGGATCAAGTTTTGCGAGAAATCAATTCTATGCGGCGGCAGCAACGACAAAAGGAAAAAACCGACATTGAAGCAAATGATGAGGATGTTCAAGATGATTATGATGGAATGTTTGAAGTTGTCGATTTGGATTTGGAAAATTTTGTTACATTTGTTAGGAGTGGAAGTGAAGTCCAAACAGCAAAAAAAGTCGGAAATACGGCTGTAGCAGCAGCGGCAACGGCAGCAGATGCTGTTACTGGGTTCGGTGTAGGCGATGGTGTCGTTGTTGCAGGTGCATTCAACAACCAGCAAGTGAAATCTAATAAGCCGAATGCGACTCCAACTGCGACAACGACGACTATTCACAAGTTTAAGAAGTTTGGGTTGGCAGCTGCTGCTGCTGGGGTTGGAGATGAAATGAAAATGTAGGATTTTGCCTTTTGCGCGGACATAAAATTTGTCTTCCTTTTTTATTTTGTTTTTCTGGATTGTTTCGCGTGTAATTACG
>JADGJH010000422.1:0-18895 GCA_027596945.1 Physocladia obscura
TATTCTTGCCTCTCCTTTTTTTTTTTTTTTTTTAATTTTTAAAAAAATTTGTAAATTTTTTTTTTTTTTTTTTTTTTGTTGGTCTTTTTTTTTTTTTTTTTTCTCAAGCAAATTTCTCCACTCACTATCTTCAAGACACTTTG
Source organism: Physocladia obscura (assembly GCA_027596945.1). Classification (NCBI taxonomy): domain Eukaryota; kingdom Fungi; phylum Chytridiomycota; class Chytridiomycetes; order Chytridiales; family Chytriomycetaceae; genus Physocladia; species Physocladia obscura. The sequence continues at coordinate 144 of JADGJH010000422.1, forward strand.
AAATGCATGTCAACGTCCAATGAAAGAGTTCAGGTAAATCTTGTGAAAGCATATCCACCAATCTTTTTACGCCATTTAACTTTCGAATTTCGACTCTGTTTGCTTCTTTATTATAGTTCAGATAGAAAAATAAAAAGAATCTTGGAAATTTATGAAGTTAACTAACGATCTTCAGCAGACAAAATCAAACTAATGAGAGTATTCTCTTGAATTTCCGGGAATTCAGCTCCGAGAAGTTCTAAGAGTGGCGCTAAACCATTCGCATACCTAATTTCAGACCTGTTGGAAACTAAAAAATATTTGTAACTCGTTCGTAAATGAACTTTTCAACGTATTACAATCTTCAAGTAGCGATGAAAGGGCTAAAGCTACATTCTTTTTCACGTCAGGATCCGTCGAAGGCAGTAATTTCACGAGTGCCTTGATACCTCCTGCTTTTCTGATGTCAGACTTGATTGAAACTGAATGTTAGGTGTATCAGTAAGACTGAAAATGAAAATATTTTTTTGAAGACAAACAATCTTTAGCTAGATTCGCGAGAGTAAAAGCTGCTTCATCTTGCACTTCAGGAATCTCGTCAACAGATAAAAGTGAAATGATTGAATCTAAAAGTTCCTTCTTCCTCATTTCGGGATGGATCTCCGCTGTCAAATAATTTAGTATTTGGAAAAGAAAAACATTATATACCATACCTAATTCGGTTGTCGCTGCAATGCAAGCAATTGCAGCCTTTTTTACGGATATTTCTTTTGACCATGTGAGATCCAGTAAATATTTCAAAATATTCAAATTTAACAGTTGACAGCGACGCTTAGAATCTAAAATACGTACGTTAATAAGATTTAAAAAAGGAGTTTTTTAAATTCGCAACTATATTCTGCAAATTTTGTCAATGTTTCGAGGGCTTGTATGCATAACGGATAATCTGGAGACTGTAGCAAAAGGATTATGGTTCGAACATCAGATATTGAAAAAATTGCAGCTGGCTCGCACTTAAAAGCATTAATAAAAAAATATTGTCCAATTGCTGGACTTACTTTATCAACCAATGTAGTCATATCACACTTCCGACAATTTTTGTATGTCGAAGATTTTCTTCAACTTGGAAAATTGCTGGTTTTCTGCAGGGTTTAAGTACAAAAATCTTTCTCTCAAAATCAATAAAATGTAATGTTTTATGCTAAATCCTTCCCGCCGCCGACAGAAAAGGAAAAAAAAAAAAAAGAAACACCTCTAAGTCAATATATCAACGTTGTTTCTTCAAGTTTTTTTCCTCCTCTAATTTCATATTTGTGACAACACTCAAAACACTTGTGCTTGGAATACACCCGTTCTCACAAACAACCAAAGATATGAAATGAGCTGGTGTGATGTCATAGTGAAGATTAAGCAACTTCAAATCAGGTATATCACGCCATTCTTTTAAAATAGGTTGCTTGCTTTGAGTGTTATTCTCTTGATTTGGTGGCGGCATCAAGACTGACGGAAGTACGTTCGCCGGAGATTGAGTTTTGATATTTACTAGCTCATCAGGATCACCTGCAATAAAAAAACAAATAATTAAACAAGTCAATTATCAAAAGAAATTGCACAAACCAATCTCATTCCAAACAAACGAGTCCAATTGAACAAGCTCACTAAACTTGATCAACTCACATAAAACCATCACAGGAATATGCGAATCATACGCCATCATAGCAACAATCGCCGTTCCAGTGCGCGACAATAACACCCCATTCGACAGAAGTGCGCTGGCGCCGATTATAACTTTCGTGACTTTCGACATGACGGCACCAAGACTTGTGACGAGTACATATGTGCAGTTGACTCCAAGAGCGACGAGTCGCGTGAGTAAGACTTTTCCTTCGAGTTTTGGACGTGCGTCGCTGATAATGACTTTGAAATCAATTTTCCGTTTGGCTGCTTCAATCAGAAGTCGTTCAACGACAGCAGATCTATTAAGAATATATGTATATATATATATATATATATATTATAAGTTGGCTGAGTCGCGACGAAATAAATCAGGATCAACATATTACACGACACCTGCCAAATGTCAAAATTACATCGCCATGCTTCACCTTCTCTAAAGCTTTCTCAACAATAGATTCATGAGCAGATACGATCTTCTCTTTGATAAATGTATCGATCCAATGAAGTAAGTGAGCTTTTGTCTTGAATGAATATGTTACAAACAAGAATTTAAAAATTTAAAAGAACAACAAAAACATACATCCTCATCTGAAGCTTCAATCGATATGTTTGAAATCTCCGATTTCAACTGCCTGATTGCAAACTTCATAGTTTGCGCTAGACCTCTGGTTGTGGTGAGATGATCAATTTGCTTGCTCAAATACGAATTCAAATTCCTTTGAATAGCAGTCCCAGGCGGAGTCACATAGTCGGCAATCACCTTGAATGTATTTAGATTTACATTTGTAATATCATGATAATTTCCATGAAGGAGAGAGAAAAAAAACAAAAAAAAACTCTTACCCGCTTGAATGCAGCTAACATTGCAACACATCTCGCAATTCCGCCAGAAATAATAAACTCAGAAAACTGCACACCAAGAGAAACAATCGCCGGATGAACCATGCTATTATTCCGCTGCTGTCCATCCATAAGCTGAATAGTCCTCGCCGCACCCATTCCGCTCTTTTCAAACTGTGTCAAATGTGCGAGAAGTGGGACGGGTTTCTGTGCTAGAGTTCGGCCCTTCACAACGGCGCGCTTTTGGTGTCTCACGTCATCGAACCGGATTTGTGACGCGGCGCGCATGTTTGCTGCTTGTGAAGACATTGTCGTTAGTAGCGGCGGCGCCATCGTGTTATTCGTTGAGATCTGTACCGCGATGAGAGAATTCGAGGAGTCGCCGAGGTTACTCAGAGATAAACTAAGGGTAGTGTTGGAGTTGGAGGAATTCGGTTGGCTTGCGACTGTGCTGGTTGAGCCTGTTTGTTTGGGCTATTTTTGGGACTGCTGTTCCTGGGGTGGCCGTAGTGTTCCTCCCTTTTGTTGCAGCTTCGCAAGCTTTTTCGCTTTGTTTCTCCCTTTTCCTATGATATATAATAATATGTTTTTAATGAATGGGTCAGAATTAGATTTGAGTGAATCATTCGAACTAGAAAATTGCGGAAAAAGATCGAGAAATGATATATTTGCAGTTGTTTGGAAATTAACTCGAAATAGACGGCACGATCGAATTTCTTTATTGTGGCGGCGGCGCCGGCGCCGGCGCTTTTGCTGCTAAGTCAATATTTTGTGGGGTTTCACAATTTGCGATGATTCGACAGAATTCGTAACAGCCATTGACGCATTTTGCAGTCGCGAAATGAAGATCGCACGAAAATAGAATCGCTGACAAAACAGTACGAAAAGAACAAACCTTGAATATCTGCTGTTTTTCGGGGGGCTTGAACTTTTTCTCAGGGATAGCACCAGTTGCAACAGTGACGGAAACGACGGATATAGCGGCCGGTGCAAATAATGACGCTTCCAGTGAGCGGAGCTCCTTCGACTGCTTATGTCGTTTTGGAGAGAAGTTTCAGTTATTGTTTTTAACTTGACCAGATAATTGCAGGCGATAGAGTTAGCAACAGAACTAACGGCGGAAGTTTCGGGAAGGAGTATTTGCAAGTTTTTCGCGTTTGGAATCAAATGCCGAGATTCTATATGCACTGCGCTGTCGTTGCCGTTGGACTTTGTTTTGTTTCGACCACTCATTTTTTTGACGTTTTTTGTTTTCTCATGCCTGGTTTATTGATAGTATTTTTCATTTCTTTTTTCACCTCCATAATAATAAACATAATTTAGGTTGACTTTTGACCACCAATACTGTTTATATTCACTGATCTTGTTGGAAGCATTTAATATCGACAAGGGAAATGATAATATTGAAAGCACACCCAACAGACCAACCAAGGGCATCTTCTTTGGCTATAAAAAAAGAGTTAATGTTGATGAATCACATCCAGAAGCAGACTTAAAGAGTTTTGATATTCAAAATGCCATTTAGTATGTTTTAGTGTAAAGAATACAGCATGGTATGTTTACAGAAGAAAAAACTATATTCCGGTAAGTTGAAACCAAGGCTTCAACAACAGAAAACACACTTCCATTGGGAGGCAATAGATGGTATAGTAAGCCCATTCTTACATATTTCCAACTGTTTCTGATAGAAGATTATTTACAAGATAATTCCTTCAAGTGCTCCAATGAAAAAGACACAAAGCTGATGATAGAAAGCTTTATTGGATATATCCGCAAGGATTCAGCCAGACGCAAATATCACTTACTGTATGCATTTTGATGTATTTTTGAGCCTTAAAATATCTGAAGATAGTATATGACGTTGTCAAAGAACTGTGGCAGGGTAAAGATAGGCAAAATACAGGCCATATTTTCGTTCCTGTTAGGAGGTTCTAAATTAGGAAGCGGAAGCATTTACTGAACACATATTGCCGCTCAAATTGGTATTTAAGAAGTTCTCGAATTGTGATGCCATCTTTTCTCAACAAAATTGACAGCTTCCATGGCTGCCGAAGAGGATTGTCAAGAGGTAGCATTCATCACATCGAATGGTATCACTGTAGCAGGAAAGAAGTATTACTCACCAGGAGAACCTTGCACGGACATCGACGAGGAGCTTCGCATTCTGGCTATTCATGGCTGGGTTTGAACAAAAAAAACAAAAAAAAAAACACTACTGATGTAAAAAGCTTTTCATCAATAACAGTTGGATAACGCAAACTCGTACAACGAATTCGCATCACGTTTTCTGAAATTTTCTGGACGACCAACAATATTTATAGCCATCGACCTTCCAGGACACGGAAAATCAGGTCACGTCGCACGCGCAGTGTCAAGCTATTTCCTCTGGGATTTCGCGCTCGCGGTTTTGGACATATCAATCAGCCTCCGCTGGGAAAGGTTTGTGCTGCTTGGACACAGTATGGGCGGACATGTGGCCGCATTATTTGCCGGGGTATACCCAGAGAAATTGAAATCTCTGGTTCTGTTTGAGAGCGTCGGACATATCAACAGACTCAACGTTCCAGGCGACGATGCTGCAAGTATGCGCAAATTCATTGATCGCCGTCGGACCGTGAATCTCGAGGAATCAAGCATCACCGAAAACAGTAAAACTTCAATTAGAAATGTTTATGAATCTGTTGAAGCGGCTGCGCGGGTTAGGATGGAAGGCGCCACGCGAGTTTCTTTTGAAGCTGCAATGGCATTGTGCGAACGGGGATTGACCAACGATAGCCAAAATAAATGGACTTGGACGACAGACAAGCGATTGCTGATGCGGCATTTTTTCCAATGGGATCACATTGGTATTGAAAATATCATGTCAAGCATTGAATGTAAGGTTTTGCTGATTTTGGGGTGTGATTCTGCGATTTTGAAGCAACAAGATCCGTTGGTGAATAACCGGATTGCAGTTTTGCGAAATCGGAGAAAAAAAGATCAGGATAAAGGCGGGTTTATTGAAACACGCGTACAATGGATTTCTAAGGGTACACATCATTTGCATTTGGAGCATGACACTGTTGATGTTGTTGTGGATAACGTTTTCGACTTTGTAACTGGATTGAAATAAAAAAAAGGTGGGTATCAACAAAATCGTAAACGTAAATCGATATGAGCGAATGCAATAGTGGAGAGATGATTGCAACAGGTTCAAATTTTTTATTATCTTTTTCGGTATAAACACGGTGTAAGCAAGGGCTTTCCTTTGACTGCTATACCCTCCTCATCTATACTGCCACCCTTGATTTTCACGCCCTTGTCTTGTTTCACAAAGTCAAACAAGATAAACATCTTGTTGCTGGCATCCTGTTATAAAACATGGATGTCAAAAATTACATATCTGCGTAATTAAAAACAAAAAATCCAAAAAGAACCTTCTTCTTTAGTTTAAACCCCAATCCGACAAGCGCAGCAATAAACTTGTTCACGTTTGGAAATCGACTGATAACTTCAGCAATCTGCAAAAGTCCGCCATCCTTCATAATCCTATGTGCCTCACGAAGAAAATCAATGAAATTCGTGCCCATCAGACTCAACGAAAACACTACAACATCTGCAACTTTGTTTTTCAGCGGTACACTTCGAATATCGCACGCAACAACATATTCGTTAGGACTTGCAAGATCGAATGAATGGACATGGAATTTTTGATGAGCCGGCGTATTTAATGTCATCAAAGATTTCGCTAATGCTGCTTCTCCGCATCCCATATCCACAATAACAATCGGCTTTTTGTCGTTGTGGTTTTCTGGTTTGTAAACAGATAGAATGTCAATGAAGTGATTCACTGGATTCGACGGCCATGATTCGACTTGGGCCCGGAACCCTGCATGATACTGGCATGAAAAAAAGAAAAGTAAGCACAGTTGTTTGCGAATACCAAATAATAGCATGCGAGAAGAAAACTAACAATTTCAAACGTTTCGGGCTCCTTTTTAAAAAGCTTAACAGCCACGTCACTTGTAGTGGTATACAGCTTTTCATTGATCATTCGAAACCTGCCGCCAGATAAAGCCTTTTTCATTTTCGCCTGCAATTCAGTAAGCCCCCCCATTAATTCTCCTTGGAGTTTTACAGTCTGCTGTTTTGGAGAAATTTTGCTGGTTGTTGTTGTCGTTGCAAGTTTCGACTTTCGCGACTGCACCGGCGGCGGAATAGTTGGAGAACTTGACACGGCTTTTGAAACAGTATTCGAGCTTTCTTTGCTTTTTACAATGGCCTGTTAAATTATTTATCTTTTGACTGCCAACAAAAAGAAAATAGAAAAAATATATGGTTCCTAAAACCTGTAAAAGTAATGCGCGATTGTTGCTTGTTACTTTCAACGTTTTCGCAACTGTTACAGTAGATGGCGCAGTTGTTGTTTTTGGTGCATCAACGTTGACTACATTTCCGGTGGTTATTGTTGATTCATCGTCTGCAATTTTATTACTCGGCTTGCGCTTTTTAGAAGAAGCCTGTCTTTCAGTTTGACTATCATTCGATTCGTTCAGTGTTCGTTTCATAGTGTTATCAACTGCTTTCTGCATTTTTGAATTTTGTGTGAGTTGGGAAAAGATCTTTACGAAAGATAAACACGAACATGGGTCTCATTTGATTTTGCTGATTTTGAAGGTGTGTTTGAGTTTGCCAATTGTGGTTGGTGGTTGCTTTTCTTGTTCTTTCCCATTTAATTTTGCGCAACCAAAAAAAAAAAAAAAACAAATCTAAGTATTATTTTGCTTTCCATCATTAACCTCAATTGCAGTATCTTGTTAATTTGAAGTAAATGCACAATCTGATTTTTCATGATAATTTATAAGTTATACAGAAGCTGTCTTATCATCATTGCTAATTGCATTGTGTATTGCATTGAAGTTATTGTTTTTTGGAAGTAATTTACGCAAATCTTTGCCAACTATCCCAAATTAATACCTGTGTACCAAACGAATGTCAAACTTTGTATGAGCAGCAGTATTTGGGAAGCTAAGATGTTTGAGAGTCATCAATTCACTCTTGATGGAGTTGAAGTGTTGTGTATATTTCAGAAGTTTTCTTGAGCCTTGATAGAGAATATATACAATGTCTGTCAGTTTCTTGATTTGGTCAGTTGGTCGATAATTTACCCACAGCTTAAATGTAGTGTACTGAATCCATCACAGCTTAACTCAACTGAGGCGAATTCAATCTTGTTTTCCATTCTTGAGTATGTGCGCAACGAGTATTTGGTTTTGTCAAAGATAAATAAATCTACGGTGCTTTCATCAAGGAGGGCTCATTTTTGTTTAGATGGCGGTTGACCAAAGAACCTAATTCACGTCACTAGAAATTTTTGAAGTATGTCAGTGACTTTGTGCTTGGTTAAAACTTGAGAGAGCCAATCAATGTCCATCATAATTAATTCTTTGATGGTACTGGCGCTCTGTACTTTTATAGAGAGTCTATAAAATAATTACTTCGTGCCTTTCATCATGTGTTTTTTTAACATGAAAAGTTGTGTGAAAACTTTGCTGTTGAAGGAGACAGAGAAAGTGCTTGTTGTCGTGTTTGAGCACATTGCGCAATTCTTGGATGTCCGGACGCAGCTGGCGGTGCTCGCCGGCTGCCGGAAGTTGTGGGAGTCCGGACTACGCACGCGAACTATGCTGCACGCCCAAGTCTCCGTTCCGCCCAAGGCAAGAGCCAATATTGACGATGTCCGTGCGCGACTTTTGGCACTCGCGCCGTTGATGCGACAATTGCATGCGCCAGCGCTCAGTATTATCTCGTTGCCAGGGCTTGATTTGAATTCTGTTTGGCCGCTCGTCTCGCTGTCTCTCGGTGGTACCACTACGTCGGCTGCTTTTTTATTCGATCTGCCAGTTGTTCTCGCTCATCCATTATTTTCATCGATCGTTACATTATCACTGAAATACTCGGAGAACGTGACAAGTCCTGCTCTCAGAAGCCTGTCATTACTGCACAATTTACGCCACCTCGATTGTTCCCATACATCACTTGCCTTTTTAGACTCGTCTATTTCGGAACTTGTCAACCTCATATCATTGGATATTAGCATCACAAGAATATCTGATATTTCTGAAATCACAAAATTGCTGCAATTGACGTTTCTCGGAATGGAAATGATTCCTGTTGGAGACTTGTCGCCGTTGAAATACTTGCCAAAATTGCAGCATTTGAATTTGAATTTTTGCACTGCCGAATCCTATTCCTTTTTAACTGAGTTGCACGAGCTCAAAGTATTGAAGCTCGAAAATAGTTGGATGAATGATATGAATGCACAATCAATTTCAAATTTGTTTCAATTAGAAACATTGCATTTGATAAACTCTCATGTATCAGATCTTATTCATATTTCAAAATTGAAAAATATCCAAGACTTTTCTGTTGCAGCTTCTGTATCAATTGAAAATTCAAACGTTTTGGCATCTTTTTCTTCAACTTTACGTATTCTAAATCTCAGTTATGCCCAAATCACTAGTTTCGAATTTCTTAAAAGCATGACACATTTGACAGTTTTGAATTTGACATTCACTCGAGTTTCAAAACTTCTTTTGCCAGATTTGCCCTTATTGAATGAATTTTATGCAAGTGGTACGCTTATCAACAACGCAGAGCTCAAAAAACTTGTGAAACATGCTCCAAATCTTGTTATTTTAGATATAGCTTCAACAATTATTTCAGATATTGCACCACTCGCGGATTTAAAAAAATTGAAAACTGTGGTACTTGCGCTGTGTTCTGAGCTTGAAAATATTGACTCACTGTCGAAACTGGTACACCTAACTTTTTTGGATATTTCAATGACAAAAGTTTCTGATTTATATGTCATAACGAATCTGATCAATTTAGAAAGATTAAATATCAAAAATACCCCAATCAAATCAATTCACTCCTTGTTTGCTTTGAAAAAACTGAAGTTGCTTGCAGTTGGAAGTTTAAGCCGCGACCTTGGATTTGCTAAATTGAATGATTCGTTACCAAATCTCCACATTGTAAGATGAATACAACTTCAGATACAGACAAATTTATTGATTTTTGTGTGATTTTTGTGCAGTTTTTTTTAAAAAATTTTTTGCGAAGTGTTTGAATCCTGATTTGAAAATAAATAATATGAATTTAAATCAAACCAAGCCAAATTATTTATGTGAAAATAAACTTTTTTGCAAGCTGTAAGCCGAAAACGGAGCTGTAAACTATTAAATAAAGCATGGAAAGCAATTGCAACCGAATCGACAAAAAAGCCAAAATAACAGGCAACATAACAGGCATTGACACGTATTAAGACAAGTGAGTTGTTATATTTTTTAATAGCAACAATAGCAACCAAGAATAAACGAAAGTAAACAATGTGCTTTGCAAGAATTACAGTAAAAATGTCAGAAAAATTTTGTTTCTTTTAGTACCAACATGCCCTCAAACTCATGTTTACAATCAAGAAGTTTAAGACGCAGCATAATAATGTAAATAAAGTAATTATCATCATTGAGGGGAGTACTGTGAAAGAGGTCAAGAGTCATGTCTGGGCAGCAAGATCTGACGTCATTAGCAAAACTGTTCTGCTGGATGAAATTAACAATTAAGTTTATTTATAAATTGGCAGTTGAATAGTCCAGAAAAACAGCAAATCAAGAGGATTGACAGACTTGGGTCAACATCCATTGCAGTAAGTTGCCGGAAAGTTACAAGCTTGGAATTGAACGAGTTTGTAAAATTGATATCCAGGGAGATGCAATCGCTCAGTTAGTTCGCAATTGAAATGGGGACAAAAATATCGAAGTGCAGAAAAATATCAAGTCGTTGATTGAATGATGAGAACATGGACAAAAAGTAGTTATTGAGCTATCCTGAAATATTTCCAAACCATCTTTTTTACTACTCTTTTTTAAATTTTTTTTTTTAATATCTTGCAATTTCACCTTTATTTAAATTGAAATCCAATTCATTCATTCATTCATCGTCATACAACAAAGCCAAAGCGATATTTTTTGCCATTTCTCGCCGTTTCTCATCCCCAAGGTTAGACCCAGATTCGCGCAGATTCTTAATTTGTTCAACGGCCTTCTCGAAAAAATCGTCGTCATCGACATTGCCAAAGAGTGCGCTCCGCAGCTCTTTCATATTTTGCGTTGATGCTTCGGAATCTAAATTAAAGGAAAAAAAAAGAAAAGAAAAATAAGTGAAAAAAAATAATATATCAACAAAATCCATTATGATAATGTTACGTGTTTTTTTTTTCTTTGATTTTACCAAATTGATCAATGTCGGCGAGATCCGTGTCGACTTTCCTTGCAGATCCTTCTGTTTCTTGTTCATCATAACCGCCGCCATTATGACTGCCAAGCATTTCCTTCAACGCAGCTTTTTCAAGCGCCTTACTCATAAAATTGCTAAATTCATCATCATCCATGTCTTCAACATCACCAACATCGCCGTTTTCCCCCAAATCATTCATGGCAAGCGTTGCCATTATATCGTCAATTGAAAACTGCCCCGCCGTCACACCTACATTGCTTCCAAATTGTTGCTGTTCTCGCCCCTCTTTTTCTTCTTTCATTAAAACCGTCGCTAAATCATCATACTCATCCGGATCGTCGTTGAATTCAAGTGCCGCAAGTCGGGGGTCTTGCAATGAACTATTCACGCGTGCGTTTATGGGATCGTGATTATTCGTCGGTGGCGGCTGCTTTTTGGGGTCGAGGCGGATTAACCCAGCCCATGGGTTTGCTTGTAATGCTTCGACAACGCGGTCAAGACCAACTGCTTCTTCTGGTGTGGGAGGTTTGTCGGAGAGACAAATTAGTTCGAGGCCATTTTCGGTGCACCATAATGCGCATTCGGCGATTGATTTTTCGATTTCGGTGTTGGTGTTGTCTATGTTGGTGTCGATACACAGAGCAATGGCAGGCTGTTCCCTGGTTAGTAATAACTCTGGGTTTTTTGTAGTTCATAGATTTACATCGGTGATTGCTGCAAATCGTGCCCAAGGTTGGACAGCAGCAAGAGAAGATGGCCGTGACGAGTCCCAGACGAGAACGAGGGCATCAACGGCACTGCCGAGCGAATCAGCCCACACATCCACTTCCGATGGCTCATTATGAATCTCTACATTATCTTTATCAGTTGGGGTGGCAGCGGCGGTTGTTGCTGCTTCGATGTTGTCAATGTCGGCAATGTAGATTCGCACAGCTGCTGTATAGTATTTTGTGCGCATTCGCCATTCGACAATCTGGCCGCCTACTTCTTCCTCTTTTTGGGTTATCGCATTTTTGTTCACGTCATTGTTTCCTGTGATTTGTTGCACTAGCCGCCGTTTGTTTGTTGCTGCTTCACCAAGCACAAGAATTGTGTTTTTCATGTGAATTCCAAACACATGAAAAAAACCTTGTTGCTTTACAATTTTAAAGAAATCAACAATCAGTTTCACTCTTTATTTCTCAGCGGTCCCATTCAACTTTGAACTGATTTTGCTTGATTCTTGAAAAAGTGAAAACTGGTGTCAATTATTGCTGTTTTAATTGCTCATTACATAATTTTCTTGTTTTTTTAAAATTTAAACTGGAAACGCGAACTCGCAAGCCGGCAGCAACATATAATATAATAAAAGTGTCACAGTTGAAAAAACTATTCAAGTTTTTTTGTTTGTTTTTTTAAATTTAATTTTCAAATTGAGATGAACTTGAAATTAACTTTATTGCACTGGAAATGTTGGTGTAAAAAGAATTAAAAATAAATAAAAAAAAACACAAATAATTTTTGCATCAAAAATTTTCGAGAAGTTCTATCATGACAGTTGAACATTGTACTGTTGCAACGATAGTGATGAGAAGTGGCATCAAAAGTGCAATCAGTGCCGGTTGTGCACAGCCGCAAAGTGGGGGTTAAACAATTATGCAAAGAGAAAGACATCAAAAATTTTCGAGGAACATCCGAAAAATCAGTTGTTAAAATGAAGATTCTCATTCTTGGAGTCACTGGATTTATTGGTGGAACAGTATTGGCAGAAGTCATGGATTCAACCGAGCCGGAATTATCCGGTGCGGCAGTAACAGTGCTCCTGCGCCGGCAGTCTCCTGAATCAGACACAGCACGCGAAACCATCTTACGTAATCATTACACAACAAATTCCGGAAGTATTGCATCCTTCGACGTGGCATTCTTTTCAGGACTCGAAGCAACCGACGAACTCGAAATAATCGCTCGCGGCTTTGATATTATCATTAACACTGCAGAAGCATGCGACAATCTCCCGGCAGCGGAAGCAATCATTCGTGGGCTCGAGGCTCGGTCTGCAGCATCGACTGAAACCACTTCCCCTGCCGTCCCAGTCCTCATTCACTGTTCTGGCACCGGCGTGATCATGGACACGGCCCTCGGCGAACCAGACGCACACGACACGGAAATATATTCCGATGCAGACTCGCTCAAAATCGCCGCGCTCCCGCCGACAAACGTCCACCGCGACGTAGACCTGTGCGTCGCGGCCGCCAACAACAAGAATATTAAAACAGTAACGGTCGTCCCGCCGCTCGTGTACGGGCTCGGCCGCGGGCTGTTCAAACGCCATTCCGTGCAAATCCCTGGCTTCGTGACGCGCTGTCTTGCGCTCACTCCGCATCGCGTCGAGTACATTGGCCGCGGGTTGAGCAAGTGGAGTAACGTGCACGTGCGCGATATTGCGCACGCGTTCGTTGTGGTTCTGTGCCGCGTGGTGCGCGAACTCACGGCATTGGACGGTGGGTATTATTTTGCAGAGGCTGGCGAGAATACCTGGAAAGATGTTGCGGAGGGTGTTGCACGTGCTGTTGGAAAGGTTGTAGGGCAGGAGGTTGGGTGTGTTTCTTTGACGGATGAGGAGGTTCGCGAGAGGTTTCCGGGTGTGCTAAGACGGCATTATGATTCTTCGAATTCGCGTAGCCGCGCGGTGAAAATTCGGGAACTTGGCTGGAAGCCGGTTTTCAGTTGGAAAACTCCGTTGCTTGATGATTTGGAGCGGGAGGTTTTGTATCAAATTGATTTGGCGAAGAGTTTGGCTGCATAATGCTTGTTTTTTGTTTTTTTGTTTCTTTTGTTTTTTTTTGGCAATAAAATCAAATACCACCATTGTCGTAGCATTTGCTGCAAACAGTTTGCATCTAACAGCCTGCCTGAAAAACATTGTTATGGGTACACTTTAGAACTAGTTAAACACCAGCAAATACCAGGTCACAAAATAATGAGTCTTTAGATCATGGGTATAATTAAACTGGAATTGCTCAGCCTCAAGACAGAGCAGCTTCTCTATTAGCTGATATTATTGAATACTAGGTAATATTTTTGTAGCTGTCCCTGCAAGAACAGAGCCAGGATTTTTAGGCAGCAATCTCTAACAAGACCAAATGCAAGTTTACTCACAATATTCAAATGGACGATGAATTTGCTTTGCTGTAACTGTTGACATCGGCTTGATACCCATAATGAAGCATGAATAAATGAAAATTTCTGCAATAAAAAGAATTAAACCCTCTAATACTCAGATTACTTCTGTTTCATACTTCTTGGTTGTTCTAGTTAATAATAATAACAACTAAAAGTTGTTGCTTTGAGTACATATCATCTGAAAAAGGAAGACTTAATAAATGGTGATCAAAATACTACAAAACTATATTTTGCAGACTTACCATATGCATAAACAAGTCAAATATTTAATAATATGAAAGAGAATACAATTAAAATGCTAAGCGTTAATGCTGATACAATTGATATGTTCTTAATTGAAGGCTATTTAGAAGATACTCAGGATCAAATTGAAGCCATGTTGAAACTAAAACTTTTCACTCTTCAAAAATAAACAAAAACGAATGAAAATTTTGGAAGTTTATTTGGTCACTGCTCATTGACTAGATGAGTGTCAAATTCTAGTGAGTTTTTTTATTTCGAAAATTTTCTTAACTCTTTGTTTTGTCGGCTTTCAAATTTTCCGCAATTCTTTCTCGTTCATCGGCGATTTTTCATTTAATCCTTCGCGTGCAACCCCCCCGTCACTTTGCCTTTATTTCTCCTATTTCTGTTGATGGGTGAAGCTGTTTTCGTTACGTTGATTGGGGAAAACGATAAGAGGGACTACAAATAAAAATTTAGTTCAAAATATTATAAAAATTTTAATAAATTCAAGGATTTGAAATTCAGCGATTATGAATTGAATACGGTGCGATTGTTAGAATGCAATCAAACGTGGTGCATAGCTACAACTGTAAGCAGGTGACTCTTAGACACAATTTTGTTCGCAAATTAAACCGCTTTTCTATGTGTCTCTATTAAATGTAGTTTTCCTTCAAAACTAGCAGATTTTTTTGATTCCAAAAAAATTTATTTTGGCATTTGCTTTCATTCACTTTGATGAAGTGAATTTAGAATCCACTTGAATTTCAAAACAAAATTGGATTATCGTAATCAATAAATCAAAAAGAAAAAGAAAAAAAAACCCCCAAAATGATCAACAAACCATTTCGTCTGCCTACTGTTAAAGATAGTTGGACATCCGGTTTACCTCTGGACGGAGCCAGAGCGTTGGGTCAACAGTTCGGTATCTCTAACAATCCTCCAAAAGTACTTATTTTGTATGGATCTTTGCGAGCAACTTCCTTTTCCCGCTTTCTTGCGTATGAATATGCAAGGATCTTGGAAGATCTTGGTTGTGATGTTCAAATTTTTAATCCAAGAGGTGAGTAGCGGTTACTCAGAGTTATCAACTTTATTAAACATTCAAGTTAGGCCTCCCTGTAAAAGACGATATTTCTGAGAGTGACCCCAAAGTTACAGAACTGAGAAACTTGTCGACTTGGTCTGAAGGTCAAATTTGGGTGTCACCAGAACAGCACGGAGCCATCACAGGAGTTTTCAAAAATATGATTGATTGGATTCCTCTTAATGTTGGTTCTGTGCGCCCCACTCAAGGAAGAGTTTTGGCAATTTCTCAAGTGAATGGAGGCTCACAGTCGTTTAATGCTGTCAACACTCTTCGTGTGCTGGGGCGTTGGATGCGCATGGTGACAATACCAAATCAATCTTCAATTCCAAAAGCATGGACAGAGTTTGACATTGTGGAGGGACTGAACGACGAGTTGGGGTTGCCAGTGGGAAGACTCAAGCCAAGCTCGTTCAGAGATCGCGTTATTGATGTTGCGGAAGGTAAGAGCATTGATTTAAGTTCATTCCATTTTGTTTTGATACACACACTGCCACAGAATTCTTCAAGTTCACGCTTCTTTTGCGAGACAAGACCGAATTTCTTGTTGACAGATACTCTGAACGAAAGGAAAGAAAGGAGCATGGTCGTTTGTTGGCAAAAGCAGAAAAGGAGGAAGTGGTCACCACCAACAAATAAATATCTCAACTTCTACTTTGATGCTTTTATTCAGTATTTAATAGCAAAACTATTTACAAAATATCAGAATCTGTACGCAATATTTGGTAATAGCAAATGACTTTTCCTGTTAGTGAGACTAACTTCACTGCAATATTGAGGGGCAGATTCGCAGATTCAGCTCTTCAAAATTAAAGTCTGGGAAGTATCAATGCCGCTATCATTCAAATAATCCTGCTTCTGACACAACTCGCGTATGTTAAAATTTACCATTTGGTACAGTCCAGCCTGCGTCCAGAAGAAGTTCTCTATATCAGATTGAACACCACCAGTTTGACATTTTCAGCTTACAATAATCAAAAAATCAACCACTGCTGTTTTCAATGAGCGACCACTCGACCACTGATACCACTCCGAATGACACCACCAGAAAGCGCGGCCGCCCTTCTCGTAATGTCACTACCGAAGAGGCATTGGATATACGGAAGCAGCAACTGCGCAAAGCTCAGCAACTATTCAGATTGCGGCATAAGGGTCAATCTTCAACCCAAACAGAAATGCAGAAGCAGGTCGCGTTTTTAGAGCAAAGGGTCGCCGAACTGGAACAGCAAAATGCCGACTTACGGGCTCACAGTTGTGCATGTCTCAATCCAAGCAATATTGTGCCTGCTGTCGCAGTTCCATCTACGAAGCTAAACCTGACACTTGGCACTTTGAATGACTCCTCAATTACTGAAGTCTCCAGTTTGTCACCACTAGTTGATTCCCACAATCTACAACCTGATTTTGGTCACATCATCCATCTTGTTTCAGCCACAAATCTCCTCAAAGCAATTCCTTCATTCCAAGTTCAGGACACGAAAGCACACTCGTTGATTAACGAGTTGTCGAACGCATTTGCTACTTTTACTGCAGATTGTATGGCACAGATTTCTGCAGGGCCTGTCTGTATTTCACATCAAACTGTGGATCTTTGGCGTGTGAAATCTGCGATTTTGGAGCTGTGTCGTAACAGTGCAGATAGAGTTTTGGTCTCTCAAATTCTTGACTCTGTGAAGCGGGAGCAACTTTTCTTTTTGGTAATTTATTTTTTTGTTTAAGAATAGCACAGAAATTCATTTTTTTTTAGGCCAAATGGTCTTCTCAAGTGGGAAATCATGGACCCGAATCATTCACATTCTGTATGAATGCCTGTTCCGGCGTCTGATGTCATGTGGACAAGTGTTTTGCTCAATAAATATATTTGTTCATAAATACTGTTTTATAAAAAGCTTGCATTATTTTCTCAGTAGTGTATCAATCAATTCTCACCTCCAAATTTGGTCATGAACAGCACTGTCAAAGGCCAATTGTTCATCTTGAATAATGAAAACTCAGTATAACTTAAGTTTTGCCATTCTTCAAGAACAAGCTTCATTGGCGGCATTGCAAACTGTGACAACATAGTTGAAGTGTGTGGGCAGTTGAGAAATATTGTATTGACAAGCACACAGCTTAAAATGCCCAAATTCTCATGAGGAGAATTAATTGATCTTTATTTTTCACCACTAATGATATAATTAATTTAAAACTACTGAGTAGCTCCTGATTTTGAAATTAAACAAACTACAAAGCAACGAAATCGTTTTGTTCAACATAATTATACCAAAAGTGACCAATATCCAAGGCAATGGAAAACAAAGCTAGAAACTTTCAATATTATAGCATCTCAGCATGCTTTCAATCTAGGAGATGAAACTTTACCAGCGATGCAATTAATTTCCTGGCACTTCACCAGCCCAAAATCTCTCCCTTCTGCGTGATGAACTTGCCTGACGTGTCCTTCGTAGCTCCATCAATGACCTTGAGCATCCCCTGCACACTCGACTCAATTGTGTCAGGTGGGCCATTGGCAAACCCCCACTGATCGGCCACGAATTGACCAGCGCGCGTCTGCACCCAGCCGGGATGCAGCGCGATCGAAATCAAGCCGCTATCCTTGTTCTCCAAGTGCAGCGCCTTTGTCAGCCAGTTCTGCGCCGCCCGACTGGGACCGTATGCGCCACCGGGCACGGGCTCCATTTCGGAGATGCTGCCGACCGACGACGTGACCATGACGAGCTTCGGCGCCGACGACTTTTGCAGCAGCGGCCACACGGCCTGGAACACCATCAGTGGCGCAATGGTGTTGACTTCGAAGGCGGCGCGCAGGTCGTCGGCCGTCGTCTCGCCCGCCCGGGTCATGGGCTGCGCGCCACCGGCGTTGTTGATGAGAACGTCGACATGGTCAACGTTGGTGGCACTGATTGTTTCGCGAATCTTCTCTGGCGCAATGGCCGCAGAGAAGTTGAGCTGCACTATGTGGAGTGAGCTTCCATTGCCCGTCACAGCATTGGCCGTCTCTTGCTTGAGGCCGGCGGCTGCTTCTTCGCTGCGTACCGTTCCGATGACAGTCGTGTTGGGGCGGACCAGCAGTTCCTTGATGAGACCCAGACCGAGACCTCTGTTACTGCCCGTGACAATGTATACCGCGTTGGTTGTCATTTGTGGATCAAGATTTCTGTGAAAACACTTTTGCAATTTTGTTGTGGGCGAGAAATGAAAGTCAACGATAAAACAAATTATCACAAATACCTTCACAAATGCCTTCACATATTGTTAACAAATACTTTCACAAATTATCACAAATTTGTTGAGACCAAAAAAAAAGGTCTCCACAGATTTGTGAATCACGAATAAAACAAAACACAAATGGGTCCAAAAAGGGTATCAGCTGGCAGCACTCTGTCGAAAGCAGCACCAAAACTTTCGCGCTCTCTCCCTGGGGCTGGCAGGACTGCAAACTTTGATCAAGAAGAAATCAAAAGTAATTTGTGTTTTCTTTATTAAATATTACTCAATCTGATTGCCT
>JADGJH010000423.1:0-18886 GCA_027596945.1 Physocladia obscura
TATTTCTATTTCTATTTCTAATTCTATATTAAATATTATTTAACATTTATTCAGCTTGTATAACATATTTTATTTCTTAAATCTAACATGAAGCCAGACTGAAGGAGATTCTTGAACCAGCTGCAAGGGTTCCAACCAAATCCAGTTTTTTGAAACAAAAAAAAAACAAGATTACACATGAAGTAAATTTTTAAGTAGTAGCTTAGGAACAAGTGTAAGGTTCGGTAAGTTGAAGAAGAGTAGTAGGAGCTGTATTAGCATGTGCCAACTAATTCAATACTTGTTACCTCAGAACTAAATGATAAGAGTTCAAGATTAGAGTATGAGATATAATTAAAGTTGAAGTTGAAGTTTTATACTTAATAAAGTCTTAATTTTATTCAAAAAGACCAATAATAAAATGAAGGAAAGGATTTGGGTTTAAGCAGTTTTGGAATAGAAAGAAACAAAAAGAAAAATTATAAAAAATGCTTCAAAAGAAAATGACTTGAAAGTGGTTGGAACTTGCTTGAATTTTTTTTGTTCTTGAAAGTAATAGGAGGCTTGAGAAAATTCTAGAAAATTCTTGGAGAAAATTAGATGAACAATGTAATTTACATGAACATATCAAACTCTTGAAGAAGCCACTTATCTCAGACAATGCCACCTAGATTTTGCAACAGACAGCCTCAGGAATCTTGATAAATTGACCTACCTGACTCTCAGGTCTAAAAAACAGCTGTCTAAAAGTATCCAAATGGTGAACAAATCTATGTTTGGGCACATAAGGACATAAATCACAAGAATTTGCCTCAAAATTCGCAATTACAGCAAGGTGGATTTTTTGTGATGCTTTGGGGGTTTATGACAACTTATAAAACATGATCTTTTGTTGTGTTAGAACAATTCTCAAACCAACATACTTGTTAAAGTGAAATAATATTCAAGCTGTATTGAAGAATGAATTCATTCTTTATTGCAAAGAAATTGCTCAAATCACTTAAAAGTAAAGAAACAAAAACAGTGGACTTGATGTTCTGTCATTAAGCAAAAACTTTGTATTAGTACAATAAAGTTTTATGGGGAGGAAAATGGCAAGATTTATTCTACAGATTGTTAATTTTTGCAATGGAGGATTTTGAGAAATGTAAAGAATTCTGCTAAAAATCCTTACCATGCGCAATTATAAATGGAGATGGCAAAAATACTTACAAGGAAATTTTAGAAGGGTATATAGTCCCTGAAGTTCAAACAGCAAAAGAGCAATATGGTCTTGATTTTTAGTTTATGTAGGACAATGTATCATCTCACAAAGCAAAATCTGTCAAGGCATTTTTGGCAAAAAATCGAATTTTCAGACTTGAATTGCCCCACAATCATCAAATCGGAATCTAAATGTGAACCAATGGCATGTAATTAAACATAGAAGGCAAAAAGATTTGGGTTCCCATCAACAAAGACAGACCTTATTGAACTTTGCGAAATTCTTTGCTCAAGTATAAACCATAGATTAGAAGAATGTGTTAGATTGAAAGGTAGCTCTATAAATATTAAAGAAAAATTTGTGGCTTTTGGGTGGTCGCATTTGCATTTTCCCATTGAATAAACAAAAGAGACAATTATTCATAGACTATAATAGAAGTTGATGAAGTCGGTCAAAGCTGATAATATGTATTGATTTGCATATTAAGTACTTGTCAAGAAGCGTCAGCGTGAAAACAATGGAGTGGAAGAGGAAATTTGAAGAAACGGAATATCGGAGAGAATTAATGATCACGTTGGAGAACAAGAAAAGCATAGCTATTTGCAAGAGGACAAGAAAGAAAAGAAAGAAAAAACATTTAAGTTAAACAAATTATTTGGTGACAAGGCACTTCCCATTTTTCGCGTTTTCGAAATTGGAAAACAAAAAATAGTATGGATTACTCGATTGTTGCACCAGACGGTAGGAAGCATTACAGAAGAAGTAGAGTTGGCGAATAATTAAACATAAATATTCAGATGATAAGGATGTGCCGACCGCGCAGGATCTGAAGAATCAGCTCGAGAAGGGCAATGACGAATCCAAAGCTGACACAATGAAGCGCATTCTTCGCATTATGATGAATGGCGATCCGTTGCCATCACTGCTAATGCACGTTATCCGTTTTGTTTTGCCGTCCAAATCAAAAGTTCTCAAGAAGCTGCTGATGGTTTATTGGGAGATTTGCCCTCGGTTTGTTCGTTGGATTATTGCAATTCTAAACTTATTTGCTTTATTCTCCAGCCTCGGCCCGGATGGAAAACTGAAGCCCGAGATGAGACTCATGTGTCACGCACTCAGAAATGATTTACAGCATCCTAATGAATACATTCGTGGAAATACTCTTCGTTTGTTGTGCAAGTTCCAGGAAGATGAACTTCTTGAGCCCTGTGTTCCTCCTGTACGCGCTTGCTTAGAGCACCGCCACTCTTACGTACGCAAAAATGCTATTTTGGCCATATATTACATGTACAAGAATTTCGAGCATTTAATTCCTGATGCGCCAGAATTAATTCATAATTACATCCAAGCGGTATTTAAATTATTTAGCATCTATTTTTCTTCTACTAAACGCTTATATTCAGGAAGCTGATCCAAATTGCAAGCGCAATGCTTTTGTTATGTTGATGAACACTAACCAAGCTCTTGCTGTTGACTATCTATCAACTCAGTTTGACGCAGTTCAAAGATTTGATGAAATTTTGCAACAAGCCGTCATTGAGCTGATTCGAAAAGATTGTCGCAACCCCAATGCCGACAAGGTTTTTTCATATTATACTGACTTGGATCGTGTGGAGAATTAAGAAAGGATCCATTTAATAGGCCAAGTACATTCAATGTGTATTTTCGCTTTTGCAGTCCTCAGCTCCAGCTGTGAAATACGAAGCTGCAAATACTCTCATGTTTTTGACGTCTCATGCAACTGCTGTCAAAGCTGCCGCATCTTGCTACATAGAACTAATTGTCAAAGTCGCAGATAATAATGTGAAACTCATTGTTCTCGACCGTATTATTGAGTTGCGCGAAAAACATGATCGTATTCTTGACGACCTTGTTATGGACATTTTACGTGTTTTAACAAGTCCTGACATTGATGTCCGCAAAAAATGCTTGGGTATCGCAATGGAAATGACATCAAGTAGAAATGTTCATGAAGTCGTTGCGTTTTTAAAAAAAGAACTCATGAAGACACAAGACCAAGATTACGAAAAGGTAAATAGACCAAAGCACAGCGACAAAAAATATGAAAAGTAATAGATTTACTTTTCTACTGTTTTTTTTGGTAATTTTCGTATTTTTTGTAATTTTTTTAGAATGCTGAGTACAGACAGCTTTTGGTTCATGCCATTCACTCTTGTGCAATTAAATTTTCTGAAGTTGCAGCCAGTGTTGTTCATGTTCTCATGGAATTTTTGGGTGACTCCGGTGGTGCTTCCGCGGTTGATGTTATTGCTTTTGTTCGGTGAGTTATCGTTTTTTGAGGGTTTAATTTTAGCATCACTTCATTGTTTTCAATTGATTTTTATTTTAAAACTCAGAGAGGTCATGGAAAAATTCCCAGACTTGCGTATTGAAATTATTGAGCAATTGCTTGACTCGTTCAAAGACATGAAAACAGGAAGAGTTTTTCGTGGCGCTCTCTGGATAATGGGTGAATACACACTCGATGTTGAATGTGAGGATTAACTTTCTATTATTGATTTTTTAAATACGTATCTCTAACATACAAAACTAGCCATCGAAAATTCCATCAAGAGTATCCGTCAATCATTGGGTGAAGTTCCTATTTTGGCGTCCGAACAGGTCTGTAATTATTTTTCGGTCTTTTTTCAGTAATCGTCCTCAATTTTTGTAGCGTATTTTGGAGGAATCTCTCAATGCCGAACAATCTGTTGAGACGGAAGTCAAATCGACACCGACTCTCAGTGCTCCGACAGCTGCTCGCCGTATTCTCGCCGACGGGACTTACGCCACAGAATCAGCCTTCAGTGTTGTCAATAACAATGCCAAGCTTGAGGCGCATCTCAAAGCAGCCAACAAACCGCCTTTACGCGGCCTCATTCTTGGCGGAGACTACTTTGTTGGTTCTTCTCTTGCGACGGCCCTCACAAAAATGGTACTTCGTTACTCGACGTTGGTGGGTGCATCTAGAAGCACCAAGACAAATGCACTTCGTTCAGAAGCAATGTTAATCATGACTAGTATTATCCGTGTCGGCAAAAGTGAATTCAGTACTGCGCCTATTGACGAGGATTCAAACGAACGTATCAATGGCTGTTTACGTGTTTTGAGTGGTGTTTACGGAAACGCCTTGAACGCTGTGTTTTTGGCTGATACGAGACTTGCGTTTTCTCAGCTTATCAAATCAAGTGACAAGAAGAATGCAAAGAAAGATGCGGGCAAGAAGAAACTGATTTCCAGCCAAGCAGATGATTTAATTATTTTCAGACAGCTGAAGAGTAAAAAAGGTGCTGTGGACTTCGGTGATGCTGTAAGTAAATTCCTTTTTTTTTCTTCTTTTTTTCTTAAGTTACCTGATTTCGATTTACAGTACGATGTTGATATTACCAAAGCCACGGGTCAAGGAGATAAACTTGAAGATTTGGCCTCAAAGCTTAATCGCGTTGTTCAGTTGACTGGCTTTTCTGATCCTGTTTATGCGGAAGCTTATGTGACCGTTCATCAGTATGACATTTTGATGGGTTTGTAGTAAAGATACTCTTCGCGGTTATGCTGAAGCTATAAATTGCAGATATTTTGATTGTTAATCAGACCAGCGAGACATTACAAAATCTCACTGTTGAATTTAACACAATGGGAGACTTGAAACTTGTTGAAAGACCTGCCCCTCATACTATTGGACCTCACGGATTCCATAGCCTTAAGGCGAATATTAAGGTGGCATTATGTTATTATTTTTGGTGGGATCATGCACTAAGTTAATTCTTCAGGTTTCTTCAACTGAAACTGGTATTATTTTTGGAAATATTGTGTATGATGGCCCTTCTGCTGTTGATATGAATTGTGTGATTTTGAATGATATTCATATTGACATCATGGACTACATCAAGCCAGCTGCTTGTACCGAAACTCAGGTACCCAAGTTTTCTGGCATATTTTGGTCTAGAAAAATCTAATCGACTTTCTCATTGCAGTTCCGTGCCATGTGGACTGAATTTGAATGGGAGAACAAAGTGAATGTTAATACCAATATCACCGATCTTCATGAGTACTTGAAACACATTATGAAGTCCACAAATATGAACTGTCTGACACCTGAGCATGCGCTTAGTGGCGACTGTGGATTCCTTGCCGCCAACTTGTATGCCCGCAGTATTTTTGGTGAGGATGCCTTGGCCAATATTTGTTTGGAAATGCAACAGCAAGGCAATAGTGCTATTACTGGGCATATTCGTATTAGATCCAAGACTCAGGGTATTGCACTCTCCCTTGGTGACAAAATTACGCTGAGTCAAAAGGTAGCAGCTTTCGCTTAGTTCGAAGTTTGCGGATATTGGAATAAACACCAATTTTGACAGTTTTCATTTTATTTGCATTATTTAACCACAGACAAGTATACCTTTCCCATTCACTTTCCAGTCCAAAACTTGCTTTGAGCTTTCGGATCGCGTGCAACTTGTTCTGGAGTCAAAGGAATAATCTTACTGTGAACTTTACTGACCTCAATCATACCCAGCAGAACAGCTTCCCTGACCGTTCCCAAACGGTATCCATAAATATCAGGTCGGCAAGGCTCATCACCAGAAAGCATAGCTCCGAACTTTTCTTGTGCATTCAGTGCTACATTGACAGCCATCTTTGTCGCAGTTTCTTTAAGATCTACAACGCCTTTCGCAGTCTCTGATGCTTCCTTCACAAGTTCTTTTGGATTCTCTGATTTCCACTTAAATAGCTTTGAAAATGACCGAGATCTGGTCATACTCGGAGCTGGAGAATCTGGTGGCGTACCTGATGGCGGCGTGGGTAATGGTGAGGCTGGCACACCCGGATGACCCGCAGCTATAGTACGTGGTGATTCCACAGCCTTTGCAAGAGTCTGTCTAGCGCGTTCTGCAGGAGAAATTGATTGCTTTTGTGTTTTTCCTGGAGGTGCAGGTGGAGGTGCGTGATAAAATGTGCCATTTGCCGTACGCAGTCCAGTTTGCTTGATTATTCCACGATCCGTAAATGTAACACCCGGAATACGCGTTTCGAGTTTAACATCCGAAAGCCCGTAAGCACCATTTTTTACGCCCGTGCGTCTAGACATATATACAAGAAGGTCAGAAACAAGAGTTTCTTGTGGGCTACTTGCAATCTCTTGGGCCGGAATTGTTGCAACGTTGGTAACGGTTCCATCCTCGCTGGATACATGGACAACTGTAGCATTAGATTTTTCATCGAGATGAACTGCCCGTTCAGAGTCCTCAGTTGCAAGGAAATCAAGCACGTATTTGACGCAGCATTCGGCAAAAGTTTTGGCGGAATCGGTTTTGAGCGCACGGATCTGTTCTTCGTAGGCAAATACGATTCCGCGTGCAATCCAGTCGCAGATTTCATCCATTTCAGAAAACCCCAGCGCGTTTCCGGTCACGTTGTTGATTCGGTCTTCTTCGCGCTTATCTGAAAGGTATTGAACGCCTTGTGCGATGTATCCTAACACAGCAGTGGCTGCCGGAAATGGAATCAAAGATCCAGCTAGAGTTAAATAACTGGCTGCCTTGTCTCCTTTACTGTATGCAGCGCGAGAAACCATACCCGATTGGATTGATTTGGACGCTATGAAAACTTCGTTCATTTTTGAAAAAACTGTGGAGTAAACTGCAGAAGTGTTTGGATCGGAGTCAATACTAGTAAAAATAGAAAGTTAATAGTGGATGAGGAAAAGTCAAGCGGTTATAAAAAATATTACTATTCTTTCTCCCTTAGGTTTTTTTGTTTCTCTTCATATTCTGCCATAAGGATCCGCGAATTCGCTTGTAGGGTGTAGACTTGTGAGTAGATTTCTTCCGTCCAAGAATTTTGGTCAGCAGCCTTTGTACGAATATCAGCAATTTGGTCGTCAAATTCTTTCTTTCTTTCCTCGGATTCCTTCTTCAACAAATTAATTTGGCCTGCGAGAAACGACGTCTCGACTTTCAAATTAGCCACGTCTGTTTGAACCTCCTCCAGCCCTTTTTCAAGAAGAGCCTGGTCTGGTTGTTGAGAAGAAAAAAAATATTTAATCTTCTTTGGATCAAACACAAAAGCTGATACTGAACTCACCTCGAACTTTCTTTTCATCAAGAATTCTATTGAGAAGCTTGATTTTGTTTTCATAGGACGTATTCAGTCGGCGCAGGCTTTGTTCCGCCAGCTGTACCTGGTTGTCGATCATCTTGAGCTGCATTGACTTGCCAGCCTGCATTTTTCTCTGCATATCAAAGCCCATCTGTTGTGCTTGAAATACAGTTTGCTGCAATCGGATATTGAGAAGATTATATAGTTAGACAGTCTTTACACATCTAAACTGAACCAAACATACCAGTCTGTCCTTCTCAGAACGCAAGGCATCGATAGCGGCATACATGTCATCATTGGTATCGTCGATCGTGAATTCACGAGCAACAATATCACTTGCGGAAGCCATGGAATGATCTGTTTCAGAGAAGTTTTTACAATCGTTTTGGGAACGGCAAAGTTGAAAACAGCCAGAAAAATTATTTTTTTTGTTTCAATTTGAAGCAAATTCACAGTCCGTCATTCTTTCAATTTCAAAACAGACACACAGTAATATTGCAATAATCAAAACATTGCTTCTTTACAAATTTCGTTCAACCTCTTCAATAAAAGAATCCGCGACAATTCGAGATACTTTCCTTCATCTTCCAAAACATGCATGTCAGACATGGCAGACTCTTGCCACAGCAATGACAATCCAAAGAAAGCGGCGCGATTCAACTGCTGTGCAATCTACGTTTGAAGTGCACAGTTTTTGAAGATCATACTGTTTAGCGTGTTGAGACTAGACGAAAAAATCGCAGTCCAACTTCCGTTTGTTTGTGACCCGTTACTTACCTTGGACCCATTCGACCGATTAATCTGGATATGGGATTAATGCTGCCGCTGTTGTTGAGACAACAGAGGCTGCAGTTTTGTCCTTCAAATTCTGACTGGGAAGGAACAGTCGGAGACGACTTTCAAGTTGTATGGTGTGTGCTGTGTTCAAAAGCAGTTTACTGAAAGGACCTAGACCATTCAAAGCAACAAGTGAGTTGTTTGAGAACGATGCTTGGTACTTTGACAGTTGGTCCAGTTTGGTCGAAGAATTTGCCAATGAAACATCGTTGCTCAAATATGATGGAAGGTGGTGTCGAGAGCTTTTGAGGTTAAAATGCTCGTCATTCCAAGCAGAAACGATATTAACAGATGTATTTTGGTTAATAGCCGGTTGATATACTGTTGTTGCTGAGTTGAGTGATGATTGTCCACCAAATGTGATATCTGAACTCTACAAGGTACCTTAAAACATTATTTTAACCACTCCATAGTGATACGGGGGCAATTTGTGAAGCTGTGTTTGCCGGTCTCGCCGCAGTATGAGCTGACAACGGAACATTTGAGATTGGCTTGAAATCTGAAGTCATGGAGTTTGTTGTCTTGGTGAAATTCCGAGTAATGCGATTGCAATGCTCTTAAAAACGATGGGCGGCTGCGCGACACATCGTATTTAGCGCGATGTACACGGTCCAAAAGTATGCCGTTTGCGCAGTTGATTGGAGCCATTATTTCAGTGAAGCCGCTCTCTTGGTTTGGCAGTATGTTAAAATACCAGCAATTTAACAAAAAAAACAAAGGGCAGTGCAAACAGCAGAAGGAAATAGGAGAGTGGTCTGGGTGGAGCTTTCGCTGAGGGACTGTAAAATGGAGCAAAGAAAGCAGGCTCGTCAAGCCCTGCTGCAGCAACAGTAGCTGTTCGGTTCTTTTCGTCAAAATAATGATGAATATTGAACTATTTTCAATATTTCCGTCATGGAATTTACCAGCTCACAAAATTGAATTGGTGTACTTGAAAATTTTAAGTTGTGACGCGTTATGAGTCACCCTGAGCATGTGGGTGAGGATAAAATGAACAGAAGTAAAGAACATAAAGAAACAAAAAACACAATTATGAGCATCCCAGTCCAGTTTGAGCAAACGCCTTCCAGCACAACAATATTTTCAGCAGAAGACGAAGCAAAGGAAAGTAAAGGATTCGAAAACCAAGCGGACAAGAGGGCAAAACAATCGCACGTGGAATCACAATCGCAAGCAGTGCGCAGTCTCTTTAGCGCAACGTTGTGCGGTGATCTTCTCACTAGCGCCACTGCTCGCTCGTCATCCCATCCCAAAATTCCCATCTGTCTTGATACGGATTTGAGTGTGCAGGAAGCTTGCAACGCGCTTGCTGAGCACAAAATTTCGTCAGCTCCTGTATACAGGTGTTTATTTTTGTTATTTATTTATTTCTATTCTCTCTCTTTCGCGTTCTTTGTTCTCCTTCAAATCGGACCGTCTAACATCGACAAACATCATAAATCAGCCCTGACCAAGGAGGATTTGTTGGCATGTTCGACTACCGCGACTTGGTAACGTACGTGCTCGAAGTGTTCCGCAAGCTCCCAAAAGAAGAAAAGGAAAAGGAATTTGACACAAGTCTCGAAATCACTGATATTATCAAACGTGCATCACTTGACCGTACCGGCGTACCTATTAAACTCGTGTCGAACCTGTCCAATCAAAATCCGCTTGTCGCCGTGTACACCGACACGCCATTGCTTGATGCCCTGCATGAGTTTGCTAGAAACCCGCAGTTGCACCGTCTTGTTGTCCTCGAAAAGTCTCTAGACGACAACGACCGTTTTATTGGTGTTTTGAGCCAGAGTTTGGTCTGTTCGCTGGTTGCTGAGAAGTTTGGTCGTCTGGCGAAAAAGGTTGGCGTTGCTCGTGAGATTGGCTGGCCCGTCGGTGAACTGTCACTGCAAAATCTCGGCCTGATTATTAAAGATGCTGTAATTACTGTGGATTTAAATGATTCGGTAAGATAAAACTTCCAACTTCTGATGATCAATTTTTAAAATTTTTGACAGGTCCTTGACGCGCTATACTTGATGCACAAATACAACACAAGCTCTGTGGCGATCGTCGATAAGGCCCATGGACACGCGAGACTCGAAGGTAGCATCAGTATGACAGACATTAAAGAGATCCTGTCGTCGCGTGGCGGCTGGCGGCATCTATACGACGCGTGCTTCCGATTCTTTGTGCAACTGCGGAGCCAGCAAGGTCTGGATGCAAACGGAGCGGACCGTGTGCCGCTGTTTACTGTGCACCCGTCGACGCCACTGATTACCGCCGTGGAGAAGATGGCAGCAACAAAGACGCATCGCGTGTGGATTGTTGGCGAGTCTGGAAAGGGCGAAGTGCTCGGTGTATTGGGAATGAGCGACGTGATGCCCGTTCTTTTAGAGTCGTGTGGCATTTTGGAAGAAGAGTCGGCTTGATATTTTTATTTTTGTTAATAAGTGCGTTGGTTTATTCACTGAAATTTTGATGGTTGTTTCGTCAGCATCTGCGTCTGGATTTGGAGTGTCGCTGGCTGCAACGCTCGCATGTATTGCGTGGCTACTATGGGCTCTTGTTCCAGACAATATTCTTGCGCAGATGCACATTACATACTATCCAGCAAAGTATTGGGCTGGCGTGCTTCCTGTTTTTGTGCTTGGCCTAATCCCCTTCACCTTGGCTGTGTTTGCCGCCATCAATCTGCGCAACACAGCTCCGTTCCACGCCAAACGCTCTCTGACTGATCAGCATGCCCACGTTGCTGCCCCCGGGTTGGACATAGTAAGCTCGTGTTCGGACATTCCCATTTGCAAAGTCAACAAAGCCATGTTTTACAACAAACCGCATCGCAGTTTTCGCTCTGCCAAGTCGTCCATATCATCATCAATGTTATAGAATAAATTGTTATTAATTGTCATAAAACGAATTATTCACATCGCATTCAACCCAAAAATACCCAACATCATTCAATTATATCGACGACAACAGTCTGCTCTATGATCACGACAGAATTTCCATCCGCGCACTGGTATGTGATTCTGCCTGACTGTGTCACCGGCCAATTAATATCTAAAGCTTTGGTGTTGCTTTCGTTGTTTTTTTAATTCCGCAGCTATTTGGCTTTTGGCTCTGTGCCTAAAAACGGTGGTAATTATTAAGGAAACATAACATCTGCTTTTGGAATTGCTGCTATTAGTAGCAGTGGTGATTTCCAGCTTTTTCGGACTTAAACTTCTCAGCATTGGACGGTGAGACACCACATTTATAGAACACTGATTGGTTTGACTGACATTAATACCGAGTATATGATTAGATTCGGTTGGCAAACCGCTGAATGAGTTTATTTATGTTGAGAATTGGTCTATCGGGCCATCACTCCAAGAAATACTTTTATTCATTTTTTAAATTCAGAGAAACTTAGTTTTGTTAGCATAGAAATAATTGTGAGCACAGGAAACTATGTGTAATTATTGTTTTTCTAGTTTGTTTTTATCTTGACTTCTTTTTTTCCTCTCAGCAGAGACAGTTAAAAAAACCTCTTCCCTTCTCTCCAACCCTTTATTATTTATTATTAGCTTTTTTCTTTTTCTTTTTTTTCTTTTTCCAACTGTTTCCACCCCCTTACCCCGAGATAAATTGTCCTTCCAAGAAAGTAGAAAATAAAGGAGACCCAATAAAAGAATAAAAAGAAAACCAAAGAAAAGCCGAAAAGCGAAAAATTGAGATAGACACAAAATTGAAATGAAAAAAAAAGAACAAAATAAAATTTAAAAAACGAAGAATACAATTTGATCAAGTTGTATCGGCGCTGACAACCCATGGATGTCTCATAATGTCCTTAATTGTCGCTCTTTTTCTTGGGTCCTTCTCAAGCATCCAACGAATCAAATTACTGACGTTGGAGCTGAGAATAGTATTGCGCGGTGCTAGTGGAGCAGATAATCTCACAACGTCATTCAGACTTTCGAACGGTGCTTCGCCGGCTAGCATTATATACAGACAACACCCAAGGGACCATACTTCACATTCTATTCCACGAAATACTTTTCCGGTTAGAATTTCTGGTGCCGCGTATTGCAAAGTCCTTTTTTTTTTTTTTGACCCAAATCAGTTTTTAAAAAAACAAAAAACCTTACTTCATACTCACCCCAAGAACATACTATCACCGTTGCTTATGAAATTACTAAAAATAGTCGCACTTCCAAAGTCAATTAGCTTAACATTAAAGTCTTTGTCAATCAGAATCTGTAAACGAGAAAAAACAAATGAGAAAATGACGAAAAGAAAAAGTTTATTACGTTTTCATCTTTGATATCTTGATGTATTATATTAATAGAAGTCAAATACGCGATGGCAGATACAATTTGAACAAACACTTTTCTTGCCTGTAAAAATAATAAAATAAAAAGATATTACATAAGACTATAGATTTAAAATACTGAAAAAAAGAACGGACTTGATCTTCAGTGAAACGTTGATAAAACTCAATACACTCAAACAAATCACATGAACTTCTGCGTTCAAGAGGAGTTCCTCTGACAATACCACATCCACCGCTAGCATGTTGAAACAAAACTTCGCCCGAATTAAGTGTGCTATTGCTACTTGCAAGTGATACTGTAGGAGACTTGAGCTGCGGTATCGAACCAATTGTGCTGGTGCTACTAGCACAACTAAACGTCGATACTGAATTTGGAGTACACCAAGCGCCGCCATGGAGCTCTGTGATAAGGTATAAATAAATATTGTCTGAAAAGTAGTCCAAGAATTTGATGATGTTCTTGTGATGAACCTGAAAAAAATGAAAATGAAAATTAAAATGTGAAAATTTATTTTTAACACTAACGTGCTTCAAAATATACACTTCTATTGGAATAACGCCTAGCACAGGATCTCTCACCCATGCTTTTGCAGGAACTTTCTCTCGCAGGATAAACTTGACGGCAACTTCAACCCCGTCGCTTTTTCTAATTGCGGAAGTAACAAATCCAAAGCCTCCACTTCCAAGACATACGGGATTGGGAAGATAGATTGATAGAAACTTTGGATCCATGGTATGTAATGGAGGTAGAACGGCTTTTGGTGGGGGAATAGATTCGATAGCCTTATTGCTTGGAGTATGTGTCGTTGAAAGTGGGGGTTGAGATGTTAAATTTTGGAAATTATACGAATTTGATTGATTAATCTGATGCTGAAATGGGATATGTTGCTGGTAATTGTGCGACTGTTGCTGTTGCTGTTGCTGCTGATGTTGCTGTTGATAATGATGATGATATCGATATGCGTCCATGCCTTGGTTAAACAAATGAGAAGATGCTGGAGCTGATTTCGCATATATTGACTGCCCAAGATTACTACTATTGTTGCTGTTGCTTTGAGACGAAGATTGTAATGCATATTCGGTTGATGAAAAATTTGGGAAGATTTCAGGACAGATGTTTGTGTTTTCTGATTGTGCAGGCAAAGTTTGGAGGTCGCCAGAAGCTAATGAAATATTTGCAATCACATGATCAAAACAATACAAAAATGAGAAAAAGAAAAAAAAGAAAATTGCAGCAACAAACCAGCAGACGAATAAGGCCTCTGGCTTGCGTTTCTACTAATTGAAGAGTTTTTTGGTGGTAACAGCGATCCAGTCAAAGGATTTGGGTTCAGCCAGTCACTCTGATTTCTTTTGGCCATCGCATGAATACCCAGTGCCGACGTGCTTGCACTACCATGAACATAATGGTCATTACTTTTGTTGAAATTAATGGCGTTGTGACTGGGGCATGAGCTTTGGTGACAATCGTTTGTCGTGTTGTTCACGCCATATGAAGCTGGGTGTGTCTCGAGAGTGTGTGGAAAAGCCGAAGTATTTGCCAAATTCAGATTTAAGTTTGAACTTGAGGTTGCGTTTGAATTTGCAGACGGATTCGCGTTATTTGACGACAAGCTGAGGCTCATTATTGGCGCCGTGTTCAAGAAGTAATACTAATGTTCTTTCTGTTATCGAGGAGTGAAGAAAAACTGCAGCCGCGCAAGAGAGAGTTCCGCAGCTGCAATTAGTGCTAAAGTTTTCGCGCTTTCGTGTTTTTGGGTTGTTGGTTTGTCTGACCAGCACCAGGTCTTTTTTCCTTTTTCAATGCTTTGATTTTCTTTTGGCATGGGGAAAGACGGTCTGGGCCCATTTTGACATTTTGACAGCTCAGCGCTTGTTTCGCTCAACCCAATTCTCTTTCAATTCCCTGCACTGAATTGATAGAATTCGACTGTGGAACTGTTCAGTCGAAACTGCATAAACCTGGCTAATGAACAAAAAAAATATGAATAGAAATAAAATGTGTAAACATGTGCAGCAGAATGTAGGTGTCACTTGTATTGCTTTTCTTGCTTTTTTCTTGCGGTCAACAATGTCACTCGATACCGTTCCCGGCCCGATGAATTTGCCTGTTAGTATTCCTGTCTTTAATGTCTTCAATGACATAATACATCCAGTTTCTCTTTGTGTATTGGGCTATATGTTGTTTGCTGATTCTCGTTCTATCCTACGTCAGTTCAAACCAACACTGGCGTCTCTGTTGTCAGCTCTCCCATACAAGACATTCTATTCTGCAATCAAATAAATTGTGTTCAAGCAATCAGTACCGCCTATCTTTCTTGCTTTGGAAATTGCGTTTTTTGACTTTTCCCACTTCTTGGGTGCTCCTGATCTATCATGGCCTTCAGAAACCCCATTAATAAAACAAATAAACAGATTGCGAGTAAGTGTAAATAAAAGCTGTCAGTTCCCCATCACCAGCTGCCAGAGTGCCTATAATACTGTCTTTAATTATCCAGAGTGGTCTTGCAATGACCAATTAATGTTAATATGCTCAAAACAGCCAGAATAAAAAAACCCACTGACCTCCAAATGAATATGAGCGCTGATTTTTGAGAACTACAATGAAATCCGCAAAGTTTTCAATTTTGACTCCATCAGCTTTGATTTGACCAACTCTTGAACTGGTTACCATTGTTTTGGCTGTCAATTTGGGAGTTGCAGTCACCAAAAGTGCTGTTTTCAAATTGGCTGCAGTTTCATTGAATTCAGCTGTTGGAAGGATTTTTGCATTCTCATTTTTCTGAAACTTGTAATTCTTGACAATTGGAATTAGTTTCAGAGCAAACCTAGCTGGAATTACAACAAGAAAAACAGCAAAAAATGAATTTTGTCCAAAAATCACAATAGTCTCTTTCACCCAGAAACTGAAAATAAACATACAACAAGTGTCCAGAGCCTTCTATTTCAGACAAAAAAAACCAAAAAAAAAATATGAATGTGATGCTTTTGGCACTGGGGTGTGGTGCCAACAGGTTTTTGTATTCTGTACGTTCAAGGCACAGATTTTTTCTTTTGATTTTCAAAATGTATATTGAGAATGTACAAAAAGTTCTGGGGTTAATAATAAGCAACTATAATCAAAGCCTTTAAAGTTCAAGGAGAACTGCCCTAATAAGTACTGTAAAGTGACAAATTTGCATTAATTTAGATGACTATCAAACTGAGTGTATTTATGCAAAAATTAAATGTCCAATGATAAGAATATGGTCTCTCTTTCAAACATACAATCATATTTTGAGAGAAAATGTACAACAATTGTAATTAAAAAAGATTATGGGTTCAATTCAAATTTATCTGATGTCGAATTAGATGATATTGAAAATGATGCTACTTTGATAATAAATGAGGGAGTTGTATTATTTAGAAAGATGATTTAAAATGGTTCTTATGTTCTCTTACATCCAGTGGTTCCAGTGTGGCTATGGGTACAACAACAAAGAGGTTGCCAGATGATACCATCTCAGTGATAAGTGTACATCTAAAATGTCAAACTAATTTAAAGGATTCGAAATGGAAGGATTTGGATACTGATGGTGATGTGAAATTACAAATGATTGAGAATGGTCATGATGGAATTACTAGATTTTTGAATTGTGTATTTCATGTGAGGGATCATCCAACACAGAATATAGACAACTAAAATTCAAGACAAAATTCAAAATTGTTTATGATTATATAGAGCTTCTGCTTTCACAAATTTTGTGACGAGTCTCTGCGAAATCAAATCAATAAACATACAACTGTCTGAAATTATCAAATGTACAATTATTTTTGAATGAATTTAGCAGAAAGTAACCCATTTTTTCCCGCTTCTGTCTTCACTGTTGATCAAAGCGAAAATCTAACGTTTCAGCAGGATTTACCATCAGTGTTTAGCGCATGTGCAACAGCGTTGTAGAAGCCGATTCCACCATTTATATCAGTTTTTAAACCAACTTTATACAGTATGTCCGATTTTTGGTTGGGTTTTGATAATCATGGCCACACACACTGATCACAATTGTTGAATGAACATCAACTTATCAACTTCATAACCTTCAGCATTGCGCAAATCAGGTGAATTATATGTAGATTGAAGTTTAAAAAGGGTGTATTGCAGTGGATTAGCCCGCCAACCGCCGTCGGGAAATCTAATTTGGGCTAGCTTAATGCGATGGAAGTAGCACTGTATACATTATCCAGGATGGCAGAGTTGTCAGGCTGGATAGGGTTGAACTGGGCCACGGTAGTGATTAAATTTTTGTAGCATACTGAGTAAAGAGCGGTGAGAGCGGGGAGGGGGATCTTGGCCGTCAAGTTGGCAAAGTAGTTGGTGCAGTCGGACTCAGCAATACGAGGACACTGGGATTGAACCCGTTGAGTAACAGAAAGTCCCTGGTGATGGCGGCAAAGTAGCTGAAGATGGCGTTAACCAGTGCCATTGCATTCTGTGCGTTCTGTTCAAATTGTTCAAGTTCGTTGTCAGCGATAACGGCCTGGATGGCGTTGGTCTGTCGCAGCACGTGTGAATAAAAGCACCATTGACAGTAGTGACACCAGCATGCTGCCTATAACCGCGGACACAATCGACCAAGCACAATTTGGTGCAGCAGTCGGTCAAGTTTTCAAAATTAGCTTGCGAAACGACGATTATAGAAAATGGCCAATGAAGATGGCTTTAATTCCAAAACTGGATAGAATTCTGGATGCCGAGGCGATCAAAAAAGGGACTGCACAGCTGACAGCTGGAAAATATATTCCCCCACATTTAAAGAGAAAAGTTTGAGCGGCTGCTGTCTCGTCGCATGCAAAAGTTCGCGAAGAACAATTGAGGCCTCAAGGACGTATTGGGAGGAAAAATCTGAGATGAAAAATGCAAAAAAGAGAGAGTACAAAAAGGCAGTCGGACGGAAACACTGGATCATTTAGTAGTACTGTAGAACAAACTGGTCCTGTTATCCCTGTATTCATTCCCGTTGAAGGCGGTTTAAAGGTTCTTGAATTTGAGAAGAAAGTCAAGGAATGCAAATGAAGCTGATTCAGATTGCCTGCTAAAAAAGAAACAAATTAACGGAGAGACTTTGAAATTGACGCATATTCAAAAAACTGCCGGTGAAGAAGCATTGCCGAAAGAGTTGGCAAATTTGAATTTGCAACTGCAGATCAGCAATTATAATAACTTTTGTGGTTTCCTGTTTCTCCAAAAAATGAAGTTTTGTAACCAGGTTGTGTTCGCATTTCTGGCGTTGATTTCGCTTGTGGTAGCATCGAAGGGTCCGTTGGTCACCACTAAGGTCTACTTTGACATCGAACAGGGCGGAAAGCCTCTCGGACGGTTGGTTTCATTCACAGGAGATTATTTTTTTGTTAAACAATCGGTACACAGGGTTGTATTTGGTCTTTACGGAAAGACTGTACCGAAAACTGTCGAAGTATTTATTTTATCACCACTGTGATCAGTTTCCGCGTTTACTCGATGCATCGAATTTTATTAAATCCTTTGTTTTCGTTAGAACTTCCGTGCTCTTGCCACCGGTGAAAAAGGCTTTGGATACGAGGGATCCAAGTTCCACAGAGTATGCTCGTTGTTATTTTTTCGCAACATTCGATTAATCTAATGCGTTTTAATTTTTTTCCCACAGGTTATCAAAAACTTCATGATTCAGGTATAGACCAGCAGTTATTTACTTTCGGTGTGAATAGTAAATTAATTACTACTACTTAGGGTGGAGATTTTACCAGCGGTGATGGCCGTGGAGGAAAATCTATTTATGGCGAACGATTTGCTGACGAAAACTTTAAACTTCGTCATACTAAGCCAGGCCTTCTTTCGATGGCTAATGCTGGCAAGGATACTAACGGCAGCCAATTTTTTATCACCACTGTTGTCACCTCTTGGTTGGATGGTGCGTTGTGTTGAAAGATGGGAGAAAAAATATGTTTAATTTTTTATTCAACTTAGGCAAACATGTTGTTTTTGGTGAAGTCTTGGAAGGGTTTGATATTATCAAGGCTGTGAGTTTTTTTTCTTTTTTTTTTCTGTTTATCTGGCAGGCAAAGAGCAACCTTTTTTGTTTCAGGTTGAGAACACTCCAACCAACCCGGGCGACCAGCCAAAGACGCCAGTCGTTATTGCTGGTAGCGGAGAGTTGAAGGAAGAGAAGGAGGAGCTTGCTGGTTTGTAATTTATATATATTCCAATAACTTGTCTATTAACTTACTTTTTGTTTTTAGCAGAGCTTTGAAAAAATAAATCGACAAAAAATTCTGATAAAATACAATTTTGCACACACTCAGCTGTACAATTTTCTAAGAAACAATTCCACTAACCCAAAATTCATCTTTCAAGTGTAAAATTTTGGTATTTAATTCGTCCTGGCTCAAAACTCAGAGTTGTTCTGTTTATTCCAGAAATAGCACATGGTTTTCAAAAAGAGAACTTGGCAGTGTTTGAAGCA
>JADGJH010000424.1:0-18885 GCA_027596945.1 Physocladia obscura
ATAACAAAATTTTTTTCCTTTTTTTTTTTCAAAAAATATTTAAACCCAATTCAATAAAAAAAAAAAAAAAAAAAGCCCATCAAGCCATCAAAGATAATATCGGCACCAACAAAATAACAAAAAAAAAGATAAAAGCGAAAAAAGAAAAAGAAAGAAAAAAAAAGACGAAAATCAAGGAAAAAAACGAAAGAATGACTTCAACGAGTAGCTGCAGAAGACCGAGTACTTTTTCTCCGAGATGTGTTAGTCTCTGGTTCAGGCGCCACAACGCTGATATTTCGTCGTTTTGAGCTTCTCAATTCAACACCACCACTTTCATTTGCCCGCTTTGCTGATGTTATTGATTTGCTTTCTTTGGCAGCAAAAGTCTCATCATCAACTTTCATATACTCGTCATCAACTTCAGCTTCCTCTTCTTCCTCTTCCTCTTCCTCTTCTTCTGCTGGTTCCTCTTCTCCGTCATTTTCTTCATTTTCTTCATCATTTATGTTTCTTTTTCGATTCGGTTCGTTTTCTTCGTTTTCGACAGCTACAACGGACGACTTTCGTCTGAGATTTTTTGCGCTTGTGCTATTCTTGGCTGCAAGTTTCGAGCCGTATTGTTTTAATGTACTATTATTATTCTTTACCGCATTGCTGCTGTTGTTGTTGGTGGGTGCTGCCGATGATGATGACTGTGCTTTCAATGATCTTGGAGTTGGAGATAAATGGAGAATTTCCGGTGGAATATCGTAGTCATCAAAAATATTTCGGTGCTCTGCTTCAACAAGTAAAGATGCATGTATGCTTTTGACGTGATACTAAAAAAGAAGAAAAAGAAACTGTCAAAAACGATAAAATAAAACAAATGAGATACTTACTCTTAACCCATTTACACTCTTATATATATTTTCACATCCCTCCAAAAAACAATGATACTCAAGTGATGCTGCCCCACCTTGTAAAACTGGCCCTTCAAAACTGATGTCACCATCATCTTCGTCATCTGCATCATCTCCATACAAAATCGGAGGAATCCCTGAACCATCCGCGTGGAACTTAATAAGATGATATTTTACACCATTTGCATTTTTGTAATCTTTTCCGCACACTGGACAAACGTAGCGCTTTTCCAGACCACCGTCAGGCAATATGGATAACAGATTCAGCCGAAATCGCCGGCGATTAGCTGGCTGGTTTAAAAGCTCGTCGAATGGTTTACACTCCAATTGCAACGACGACGTAGATAATGCAGCGACCGCAAGATTGGATTTTGATTCCGCCGATTCGGTGGAAATCTTTGCTGCGACTGAAAATTTTGAAGCTGCCGCTTTTGACTCAGCCGAAACAGAAGCTGCAGGACTTCTTACTCCAGTCATTATGCGTCGCCGAGTGTTTGCTGTGGCTATCGCAAGAATTGAAGTGAGAACGCTTGCAGGCGTCAATCCAACAGTTGTTATTATTTTAGTTGGTTTCTTTTTGATGTTTACAGGCGCCACAATTTCTGATGGCGAATCCATCTTTTGGGAATCTAGCCTTTTTCGCAGAGACTCTTGAGTGACTTTTTTCTGATGCGCCTGTAACTTGGCATAGAGAAGCCGATAATTCTCGGCATGCTCGGGGGAGACTGTGGTTGCATCAGCATCGATTGGTTTTGGAGTCTAACCAAAAAAAAGAAGAAAAAATTTAGTAAAAATAATAGGTCAAACTTAAAATAGTGGTAACTTCACCTCACAATCCACGTCATCAACTGCATTTGATTCCGAAAACTCGCTTTCATAGTCTTCAACAAGCTTTGCATTAGCGATCACTGACCCTTGCGATTTCTTAGGCGAATGTTTTTTGCCAGGAACTTCAGAAACAGCTTTTATTTTTTCTGTAGTTGTGACAGAAACAGTGGCTGGCACTTTTGCACTACTTTTAAGAGATTCTGCAGCTTCTTCGTGCAACGAGTTCAAAACAGATTCAAGTTCTGTTAACTGTGATGTCGCAGCAGAAGCTTCCACTTTAGCTTTGAGTTTCCGTGTTGAAGAAATTTTCTTATTTCCGATCTTTTTAACGGCTTTTGTTTTCGGTTTCGCTTTAACTTTCAGCGTTGAAAGCGGCGGTGCAATAGTTTCCTCAGGCAAATCATCCACAATAATTTCTTCATCGTCTGCGCAACCAATCTCGTATTCAATAGATTCTTCCTGAATAGATTCTTGACTCAAATCAATATGAATTTGCAGACCTTCGTTTTCAGGTGTGGTCATTTGTTCTTCGAGAGCAAGTACAAACTCAGGTTCCACAGATTCCTCCTTTTCCACCTTTTTCTCATTCCCACCTTCGAGAAATTCAGAGCTTTCACCGCCAACGTCTCTCAACGTTTCATAATGAATCAACGGTTCGGTAAAATCCATTGCCTCCAAATCATCAATCTCTGATTCTTCCGCAAACAATGTATTGAACTCGTC
The DNA here is from genome assembly GCA_027596945.1 of Physocladia obscura. NCBI lineage: Eukaryota > Fungi > Chytridiomycota > Chytridiomycetes > Chytridiales > Chytriomycetaceae > Physocladia > Physocladia obscura. Next base: position 2,433 of record JADGJH010000424.1, read on the forward strand.
TTCATATTTCTCTTTCTCTTCGCGTTCGAGTGAATTCAAGGGCGCCTGTGGAATCGGATGCGACTTTCGGGATTTCAGATGCGATTTCTTTTTCTTCTGCAGAAGTCCTTTTTTGTGAGATGTTACAGGTGTAACTGAGATTCCTTCAAAACTTTCTCTCTGTTGCCTGTCTTTTTGCATCTGGTAATAAGTTATCGCTAATACCTCGTTGGGCTTTGCAATCTTTCTCGGCCGTCCACGTCCACGCTTGACTAACATGCCGTTTGCATCTTCGATATATCCTTTGATAATTGGTGCAGGTGCTGACAAAAGGTCAATTTGCGAAGACGTACTCACACCGTCTCGTACTCGTCGACGAAGAGCTGCTGTTGCTGCCGGACCAAGACTAGCAAGTACGTTTTCATCAAGTACAGTCGGTGTTTCTTGTGGATGTTGACTCTGCTGTTGATGTTGCTGTTGTTGTGCGTCGTCTGTAAGACTTTGCGGTGGAGAAAGTGGGCCACCAGGTGGAATACTGGAAGGAGGTGCGGCAATGTCGCTTGGCGGAGTTATTGCAGTTGGTGTAAGGGAACTAATGCTTGGCGGAATACGTAATTTCACTCGAATGGAAGGTCGTGAAGGCGTAGATGCAATAGGAGACCTTTGCGCTTCCAGATGTTCAAAGTATCCCATAGTCGGCGGCGGCGGCAAATATTTTGGATGATTTGGTGACAGTACATGGCGGTTTAGCTTTGGGCGGCCGCGCTTTTTGGGTTCGCCGCCTCCGACGGATGCAAATTGATTTGGCGTCGAGGTTAGGCTGTAATTTAACTGCTGTTGCTGTCGCAGACGGCGTTTTGATTCGAAAGGTGCAAAATTTTCGACGGATGAAGGATTTGAAGCGGCTGAAGGAGTTTCCATGCGTGCGAGAGCCCGCGAAGCTGCAACGCTATTTAGCACACCCGACGCGTCCTCATACTGTTCATAATCGTCTTCGTCGCTTCCTGAACTGTCAGAAGTACTATAACTCATATCTTCGTCTTTCAATCCGAATATGGCATTGTTGATGTTTTTGATACTAAAAGATCCACGCTCAAAATTTGGACTGTTGCTGCCAGTTGTGTCCAAATAAATATCTTTTAAAGAAATAACAGGATTTTGAGATGGTGTTGGAGAGACGGGATCAGTCCCATGTACTGAAGGCTGAATGTCAGCACGAGACGGGCTAGTTTCGTTCACGTACTCGGGCTCTTCATCAGGAACAATAATTGGTTTTGCTGAGTCATCTGGTGGCAGCGTCATGACTGGAGGGAGAATTGAAGCCTCAGATGAAGTTGGAAGAGACATTACTGGTGGCAAAATCAAAGGTTCCGCTGACGGTGGTAATGCCAGAGTTGGCGACATTAATCCATCAACATCTGAAGCTGGAAGTGTCAATACTGGAGACAGTATCGCTCCAATCATCATTTGAGGTTTACAATGGGTAAATTCTGTGGCATTGTGGGCATTTACACGCATTGATTCGACTAGCCGAATTGCAGCGACAATAGCAGGATCCAAAAGATTCTCTGATGTCGATTTTAAAACAGTTTCGAGCGATGGTAAATTCGAGTATTCTTGATTGATTCCGTTACCATCATGATCATCAGCGGAAGTCATATTTTCGACTTTGTTGGACGCACTCAGCTCATCATCAAATCCGACTTTCATATTCTCATCAATCTCCTCTTCATCAAGTTCTTCAGTTTTTTCGATACTTTGAATGGATACGGCCCTAGAATTTAAAAACTTTTCTTTCGAAATTGAATCGGAAGGATTTGTCACAGGATTGGTTGTCGTAGAATCAGATCCCAGCGGCTTTGGAACGAAATCATCATTGCACCGTCGAAGTTCAAGCAAAGAAGCGAGTGCGGCTGCCGAAGCTCCACCGTGAAACATTTCACCATGAAGTTGAAGCTGATGAAAATCGTGCAACAAAATACCACAGCAATAAAGATCTTTACAAAAGTCACGTTCAGTAGATGATGCAGCCATTGGATGTGTTGACGAAATGAATCGCGATTGTTTCAAAAGCAGTGGTGAATTATGTGGTTGATTCGGCGAGTGGGGTGTTAGAGCGGATTGAAGTAAGACCTCTGATTGGTGAATTGGAGATTCATGAAACGTAGATGTATCGTCAGTTCCGCATAATGGTTTTGCAGTGTTTGACATTATATGATTATGCGGATCTGGCTTGGTTTGTTAGTTGTGTTTTGTTGAAGGGTTTGGATGGGAGATTTAGGGCATGACAATTTGCATGTTTTGACAGCCCGAGTCACAATGCACCATCAGCCTCACAAAAGCCTTCTCTATATTCTGCACTGTATATAATGCTCGCAGTTGATTGGCTGTACTTGCTCAAAACGGCGAATCGCCGAAGCCCTGAACTAATGAGGGCTTGGCTGTGTTATTTGTCCGGTTCTGCCGCTTCGCTCTGCCGAGCGTTTTGTTCGACTCCTGCGCGGCTCTTTTGCTGCGCTTTGCTAGACTTTCATTCTCAAACGCCACTTACTTTTGCTTGTTTTTGGATATCAGAAATTGAATGACGAATGCTTTGCACTTTCACGGGACAAGACACCTATCAAAACACACAATCAGACCGCAGGCTACAAGTCCCCGTGCTTCTTTTAGCTACCTATTATATATGCGTCAAGAGAACAGAAGAATCGCGGATGCGGGCGCCAATTGTAGATGATTATGGTGGCTGCTGTTGAAGTTGTTGGGCGAGATTGATTTTGACAAAAATGAAAAAAACTGCGTGAAAATTTTCACCTCAGATTTGCAAGGTGGAATTTCCTTCTTGATTCCCGAAATTTGTTTTGAGGCATTCAATTCCAACTAATTCTACCGAATTTTCAGGAGCTGTTTCGGTCACGATTACTCCATCATTTTTCAATCTACAAAAATACTCAACTCGCTTATGTTATGGATTTGAAATATCATCACTTTTTGATTTTAGAAATTTTGTGTGACCCCAGCAAAGTCAAATTCAAACACTTACCAGATCACCAACTGCAACCTAAAAAATATTCAAAATCTACTTCGTTAAATAACTCAGTGATACTAGGGTTCAAATTCACCTATAGCAGTCAGCCTTTTTCTTTTTGTATGAAATATTCGAATAGTGTCGCAAATAATTTGCAGTAAGACAGCGAAAGCAAATAATCCATGCGTAATGCGAATGAAAAGAATGTTTCCCGATTATAAATGACAGTTTGAAGAAGCATGATCGAGAGTTGTTCTACGTAATTTTGAATTTTATTTGCATGAAAGAATAAAATAAATAAAAATACATAGTTGAGTCAGACCAGCTTTAAAAATCTAATGCGTACAAGATCTGTTCGTCCTAAATCGCTTTTGCTTTTTGTTTTTTCATGATATGCTTCGTGATCCCAGAAGTCCATTTGCGAATTTTCGTTGTAACAGATGTTTTTTTTTTTCTTCCTCTGCCATTTCTAAAAATCCAATTTTCAAAAATCCAATACCATGTCTTTAGCAAACAGCTTTTTGCATATTATTTCGCGTTTGATTTGAAAACATGAGAGATTAAAGCACCATTCAAATGCTGAATTAATTTCTTTTCGTTAGATGCATATTTTTAGTAGTGGGTTACTGATGCAGATTGATAGTAGCCATCTTATATTGCTTTTGATTTTCTTTCTTTCTTTCTTTTAGATACGAAATATTAGCCATATATTCATAGCTTTAAATAATTTGGATCAAACTGGTATAAAGTTTATGTCTAAAATTCACGTTTGCTTATTTTTTCTGCGAATTCACGTTTGTTTTGTTTGTTTTGTTTTCTAATTCCTTGTGGGAATACCTAACAAAATGGATGCTCCACCTTCGTCACCATTTCTGACAACACCGAAAATAAAGGCAGATAAATCACCTGAATGTGCGCATCTGGATCTTCTTTTGGTTGAATATCACGCCTGTAAAAACCCACACATACAAAGTCATTCGTCGAATTCTCCATCCCATTCGCCAACACGTGCAAATGCGAAAACAAACGTCGTAAAACTGCAGCGCCAGCAAAGTAGGTCAAGATCTCCATCACCAAATAAACCAACAATGTTATCGGTCCCACCGACACAAACAGCAGTTTCAATGTCACGTGACCTGTCAACAATTATCCCAAAACATCTGAAAAATATTTCACAAAGGCAGCAACAGGAAATCCAGCAAAATCCACCAAGTAGTATACAAATTCAGTATCTTCAAGTGCCTCGCCAGAAAAAATGCCTCCCACAACCTCCACAGTTGCAGCAAGAAATTCAGTCGTCACCTCAATTTCGCCAAGAGTTACCCTTTCCCATTCTTCAACACCAACAGCAAACAATTCAACGACAACAGCAGCAAAATCAGTCACTGCAATCGCACCAATATCATCCCCAAAATATGTCACTTGCGACGTTTTTTGAATCTTGGACTCCTCTCTTCTCAACTCCACCGATCGATGCGAATCTTTTCCGCCACAAAACTGTGAAAACTGTGGAACTACCAGCATCTGGAAACTACGTTGTGGATATTCCTGTTCCTGAACGAGTGTTGGCCGCTGCGCGTGATGCGCGGTTTAGCAAAAAAAAAAGTAAAACATTCGGCGCGGTCGAAACGCGAGCAGCAGCGACAAGCGCTGACACTATTGTAGAAATTAACTGCCCAATCGAAACATTACGTCCTCGCGTGAATCCGGCAGTGGAAATCCCAAATACAAATCATGTTTTTAGCCATAAAGATGAGAATGGCTTCTGGAAAACCCTGTTCCGTGATGTCACATCCACGTTCCTTGGCACTAAAATGGAATCGAATAAGCCAGAAATTATAAATGATAAGACTGAAGTTGAAGCAGATATGCCCACTAACTTTGTTACACCATCAATTGTCGATGATTCTCGCGAATTTACTCATTTGAGATGTAAGAGTTACACTTGCTGCTTTTACTTTCTCTTTTTATTCTCTTCTTGATTGAAATTTGATTATTTAGATACAGCTGCGACATGTGATCCCAACGATTTTGCAAACAAAGGATTCAGGTTTTGTGGCACTTCTTCAATCTCAAGCGCTAATCTTTTATTAAATATTTTAGCCTCAGAGCTCAAGAGCTAGACCGTAAAACCGAAATATTTATCGTTATTACAATGTATAATGAAGATGAACATTCGTTCACAAAAACGTGGAAGTCTGTTGCTCGCAATATAGCATATTTGTGTACTAAAAGACGTGGTCCAGCCGTTTGGGGTCCTGATGCGTGGAAAAAAGTCGTTGTTTGCGTTGTCGCTGATGGTCGTGCGAAAATACATCCTCGTACTCTCACAGTTCTGGGAATTATGGGCGCTTACCAAGAAGGTATAATCAAAACAAGTGTAAACGGAAACCCAACCACGGCACATATATTTGAATACACGACGCAAGTTTTGGTTGAACCTAACAACGGGCAGAGCGTGAAAGGGCCAAGGGAATTTAAAACTTTTGGAGGTTGCAATCTACCGCCAATTCAAATTATTTTCTGTCTGAAGGAAACGAACGCAAAGAAAATTAACAGCCACAGATGGTTTTTTAATGGATTTGGAAAGCTATTGAAGCCAGAAGTGTGTATTTTATTGGATGTGGGAACGAAGCCGACTGACCGGAGTATTTATTATTTGTGGAAAGGTAAACATCAATCAGTGTGATTTAAAATGTTTTTAACCACTGAAATCAGCATTTAATCAAAATCCAAATGTTGGTGGAGCATGTGGAGAAATATACGCCGAGCTGGGACTGGGCTGGACAAAGCTTTTTAATCCTCTTGTAGCGGCTCAAAACTTTGAGTACAAGTAAGTTTAAACCGAAATAAATAAATAAATAACGTAAACCCAGAATCTCCAACATTTTGGATAAACCTTTTGAATCTTGCTTTGGCTTTATAAGTGTCCTTCCTGGAGCATTTTCAGCATACAGATTTAAAGCGCTGCAAAACGATATAAATGGAGTCGGTCCACTGGAAAAATACTTCATGGGGGAAACTTTGCATCATGGAGGGGATATTTCGAAAGCAAATATGTATTTGGTAATTGTTCACTTATTTCCCTATACAGACAGCTGATTTGTCAAAAAAGGCTGAAGACAGAATTCTATGCTTTGAGCTTGTCAGTAAACGTGGCGCGTCGTGGATTTTAAAATACGTGAGGAACGCAAAAGCTGAAACTGATGTTCCGGACAGTGTTCCAGGTTTGAAAAACAAAACAAAACAAAACAAAAAAAAAAACTAACTCTCAAAACACTAGAGTTCATTAGTCAACGGCGTCGATGGCTAAATGGATCTTTTTTTGCAAGTGTGCACGCTCTTATGAACTGTCACCAGATTTTAATTAGATCCAAGCATTCCATTCCAAAGAAAATCATGTTTATGGTTCAGTCGGTGTACAACTTAATCAACTTGATATTTAATTGGTTTGCTTTAGGAAATATGTATCTGATTTTTGGTTCGTGAAACGCTCCTTTTCTTTGAGGACTTTAATTAGCATCAAATAAAGTCTTCCTGGGAAACAGCATTGTTTCCAATTCCTCACAAGATCCGTTTTTTGGACACGGAGTTCCAATTTTCATTGCATTCAAACAGGTATGATCCATATGCAACTAATTTTATGATATTCAATGGAAAAAAAAAATGCAGCTTTATCTTTATGCCATTGTTTTGGTATTTCTATCGAGTCTCGGAAATAGACCTCAAGGATCAAAATTTTTGTACACCTCTTGCTTTCTTTTATTTGCTGTTATTATGGCCGCACTAATGTACATTACCGGCTATTCGTTATATAAGTCGTTTCCGGGGTCTCTCAAAAACTTCAGCGATGAGCTGAATTCTGGCTTACAGGCCCCAATTTTAATCAATATGCTATTATCATTATCTTGCACTTATGGAGTCTATCTGCTCGCTTCGATTGTATATTTGGATCCGTGGCATATGATAACATCAATAATTCCGTACATGCTTATGATGCCGAGTTTTATCAACATTTTGATGGTTTTTGCATGTGAGTCCCGTTTTTCGTCTCTTTTCTTTCTTTGGCTGTAGCAAACAAACAAATAATAATAATAATAATAATAATAATAATAATAATAATAAGTCTGCAATATTCATGATGTTTCATGGGGAACAAAAGGAGACAATACCACTCTTGTCGATAATGCTCCTGTCCTTGTAGATAAAATGAGTAATACTGGAAAGCCACTCTGTACAACTGATATTCCAACAAGTCAATCGCAAATCGACGCTTTATACGATCGTCTGCTGAAAGATTTGAACACCAAACCAGTAGATGAAAAAAAAAGATGGTGGATCTGCTGTGGCACAAGAAAAGTTGAAAATAGTCGTGAGGACTTTTTCAAGCTCTTTCGGACAAGAGTTGTGCTGCTTTGGTTAAGCAGCAATGCTGTACTGGTGCTCGTGCTGACAACGGAGCAAATATCCCTTTATTTGAATGTGCATCAAGACAGCAGTGATGATAATCCGTATGTTGTGTTGATCTTGTATTCTGTTGCTGTTTTGGGACTTTTGAGACTGTTTGGATCAATTCTTTTTCTTATTCTGCCCTGATTTTCGTGAATAAATTTCATGTTTAAAAAGGAAAGTGTGTAAAAAATGCTATAAAAATGAACTCTGGATTCTTGTTTTTGTGTGCTCTCTTTAATTTCGATTCTACTATCAAACTTCTTGATAAAACTACCGGAATATCAAAAAGAGACTTGCGTAAGGACAGGTTTATTGCTTGATTTTTTTTTGACATAAGCAGTGGTGTCTTTGTTATCTGAGTCAAGGACTAGTTCGCATTAAAGCTGGCTTGAAGAGTTGGGGTTCTGAAAGTCCATATGAATTTCCACAGTGTTGAACGCTGTGGCTGCCATAATTGAAGTAGAATTTATTTATTGACCTTGGCAGTACAAAGGTGTCAATATTCTAGCATACATGTCATAAATGTTTGATAGCAGATTTTGTTGGAGCTGTATGGAGATGCTGTGCTGGCAGGGAAAAGTGAAATGTTAAAAAGCTTCATCGGAAAACTTTATTGGCCGCGCTACATAGTACACTCACATACCGTGTAAAATTCAAGGCAGACAGGCTTTCATTCGAAGTCTAAATTCCAAGTTTATACTGATAATGACATTTCAAATTACACGCAGCTAGATTTTTCAGACGCAAAACGTAACGTGCTGCATACTTGTTGCCGATACGGAGCGAAAGGTAAAATTCATTTACCCTTTCGGGTGCGATACGGTAGCTCTACATAATCTAGCACGCAATTTGTATGTATGAAAGTGTCATTTACTGGTGATTGACAGTATAACGAAAAACTTTTTGACCTCACTGGTTGGGCTCGACTGGTGTTACACAGGCAAAAGAAAAATGTTAGGGATAATTTTATTCACAAAACTGAACAAGATAGCAAAATTGGCCACTTGTCGTCATTGTTGTCAAGGATTAAAAAAAAGAAAAAATACGGATGTGAAAGAACTTTTTGCGACAGGATTCGAAACCTTGCAAAGAATAATTGAAGATTGTTCATTTTTAATAAAGTAATTTACATTTGCATTAATAATTGAGTCAGCTGAATTTGAAACTTGAATTTCAAACACACAATTTTGATTGCAAATCATGATTGCAAATTGACAAATTGAAAAAACTGAATAAATGACTCCACGTCACTTTTAAGCAAAAAAAAAAACCAGTCAAAACATTCTACATTCAACGAAAGAACTTCAGAACAGCGAAACAAGCAGACAAAAAAAATGGCCGCTCACTCAACTAGCTTCAAAACCGCATCAACGTGTAGCACTTGCTCTGACTCCTCAAACTCGGAAACAATTAGTACTCAACCACAAAAAATCAAACCGGCGGAAATCATTCTCTCGCCGGCGCTTGCAACAATAAAAGTTCCAGCCGGAAAGATTCTGTACGATGGACTTTCATCGGAAAGCAAAGCGCGAGTTGCCGTTGCATACGCGTTCGCGTATAGTCCGGCGCAACTCCTGATGAAATACTCTATCCGTCGGGTGATTGGATTTGGCTCAAACGGCGCTGTCCTCGCGGCTGTTTTGAATGAGAATATCCCCGTCGCAATCAAAATCATCTATAAAAAGCGCGCTACTTCCATAAAGCCGTTGACTGAAATCCCATCCGAAATTGAAATTCTGAAGCATTTAAATGCCAACAGTAACAATAATGGCGCCATTTTAAAGTACATTGAAGATTGGCAAGACAAGAACCACTTTTATTTGGTCACTGAGTTGTTTGGCTCTGACTGGTTGTCGTCAACAAAATGGTCTACTTCTGAAAAATTTGCTCCAGTTGTGTTTAACGCGCGTTACAATGGAGCAAGCACGCGCGTGGCTCTTCCGTTCTCCGCAGGCTCTTCTGACTTGTGGGCGTGGGCTTACGTGCACCGTGCGTACGTTTATGAATCTTCCCACCACCAACACACTATGTTGCCAATCCTCCCAATCAAACGAATCGTCAAGCAGCTCGCAATAGCTCTTTCTGAAATGCACGCACTTGGATTTTACCACGGCGATATAAAACTCGAAAATGTTCTTGTGCAGTCTGGAGGGCAAATGGGTCCAGTTATACGGCTCGCTGACTTTGGACACTCCAAGCATACGTCTTTTGGGATCAAAAGCTACGGAACCCAGGAAGTCTCACCGCCAGAGTTTCTCCGTGGAAGTTTGTATTCTTCTGAAAGTTTGGACGGTCGTGTATCGGATGTTTTTGCACTTGGCATGGTCATGTATATGCTGCTGAACGAATCAGGGCATCTACCAAAAATGACAAATTCCACTAGTGCTGGCACAATGGGATACGAAGATTTGCTGAAAGATGATTCTGGCTTTTATCCGTTCGACTCGCTTGATGATTTTGACATTGGCGGACAATCGCTGTTAGATGGAATGTGTATGGTAGATCCCGAACAGCGAATGAACGTCCAACAGGTACTTGCTCATCCGTGGCTAGCAGATGTGGTATAATTGGGTAACTAATGAGGAAAAATTGTTAAGTACTGTATGGGCATTTTGTTCAGTCTGGAGATTGCCTTCTAAGTTGCCGGCTAATTGCATTTCAAGTCGAAAGTCGCTAAGCCGTCGCACTTTAGATAGAAATTTATTCATCCCTGTTTTGAAAATGAATGTTTAATAAATATATTTCTCGAATGATTTTTGTTCTATTATCGAATCTTTGTTTTTTAAATTCTACTTTAATGTTGAAAAATTGGCAATCAAAAATCGAAACTGAGTTTTCAAATCAATAAGATTCTTTTTTTATTTTTTATTTATTATTTATTTTATCTATTTATTTATCTATTATTATTGTATTGATACATTTTTTCTTCGTTCAAATAAAAAATTTGTTATTATCAGTTGGAAATGATTATATTAGCGAAATAAAACGGTTTTATTTAGCAATCACTGACTAATTTAGTTGTATTAACTCAGTAAAGCAATTCTTGATTGCCTTCCTTGCAACTTGCGATTACACTGATTTTTAATAAAAAGAAAAAATGAGTCAACAATCAAAATAAAACAAAAAAATCAAAGGCAGGCGACTTAGTTTAATATATGAATACGGTTTTCGTTTTTCTCAAAGGTTGATTCCGAAGTAGTGTGTTTAAACCCAAGTGGCAGTGGCCGTTTTTGATTGTTTTTGATTATTGACTCAATCTGAAATTTTCCATTTTAACCTCGCGAAATAAATTCTACATCTATTGCTAGCGTGCTATCAACAGCAAATGTAATCTTCACGCAGCATGAGGATTGTTGAGAATGGAACTTGTAAATTTTAATTGAAATAACTTCAGGTAAATTATGTCCTGACAAAGAAGCAATTGAAGTAACTTGAGAGTATACAACGAATACTTTTATTTAACGAAAGGGCTCGTTAGCTGTTCACACTATTCAGCAGAAACAAGACCAAAAGTGATTAATTGTTGTATTATTATATCTGGAGTGGAGAGGTTTTGTTGGGGGTTTGTGGAGATTTGGGGACTTTGAATTCAGAAATCATTACTGAATTGCGCCCGCTGTCCAAATTCCAACCTTCCGTAATCCCCAAACGCAATCACCACCAACTCTAGAAAGCAAACGGGGCTTTATTAAGAATGCCCAGAATTGCAAATGATCTCATTCTTAAACATGACAATGTTCTGTGATGCATTATTTAGACACAACACTGCAAACGATGACTGCACTGCAAAAAATCCGCCAATAGTGTTTGTCCTCTTCTATCGAGGTCGAGCTGTCACAGAATTTTTTTTTACCTATCTGAAGTTTGTAATTTATGAAAACGAAATAAACCGTTCCAATTATTTTATTTTGCCTCTGTTGCTAAGACAGTAGAATAATACTCTCACATTTTCATTTTTGCTCTTCTCTGATGATCTCGGCTAGTCGCGCAAGGGCGATATCAATTTCCTCAGCAGTCGCAGTTGAGAACGACGCGCGGACATACGGCGTTGTTTTAGGATTTGGAAAAAACTCAAACCCAGGAACAAGCAGCACCTTCTTCTCAACGGCTTTTTGTTTAATCAAAGACGCAGAGTCGTCAATTCCAAGTAATTTAATCCAAACAAACATCCCTGCATTCGGTTGAACCCATTCAGCAAGACCTTTTAGATGATGTTCCGCACTGCGAAGAAATGCGATGCCTTTCTCTTCATAGAAAGCAGACACATCCTGGGTATGTGCGCGAAATCCATCCAACCCCCAATGCTGCAAAACCTTCCAAACAAGAAGTTGAGAAACACCAGACGCATGCAAGATTGATGATTGCGAGTGAAGAGCTATTCGTTCAACGAGAAGCTTTGGGCCCGTCACCCAACCAACGCGAACTCCAGCGGAAAGAATTTTTGAAAATGAGTCGAATCGGAGAACACGTTGATCGAGGTCCATGGAAAAGTAACTGGCGGCGCGCTTTTTCCCAAATTGGAGATAATAATATGGATCATCTTCGAGAATAATCTATTTTTTGGGGTTTGCAAGGGAAAATGGTATAGTCGTCACTCACAATGTTGTATTTCTGTGCAATTTTGTAAATCCTTTTCTTGCGTTCAACGGTGGTACTGCATCCCGTCGGATTTCCACCAATAGGAACCGTGTAAAGAACTCGGGGCCTAGTGGCACAATCATTCCAGTTTGCCAAAACATTTTCCAAAGCATCTGGAATCAATCCTTCCGCATCTGATGGCACATCGGAAAACTTGCAACCAATAGGACGTAAATATGCCAAAGATCCAACGTATGCTGGTGATTCACATAACAAAGTATCACCTTCAGAAAGCAACATGTCAAATGCCTTGATGATTCATTTGGTCATTATAGAACTGATAAGAAACAATAAAAATACCTTTGTCAGCACATCTTGAGATCCGTTTCCAACGCACACATCGAAATCCCCAGCAAATGGCGGCGAATGTTCAGATATTTGCAGGTCCCTTAGCCATTTTACCAGAGGCGGAATTCCGTTCGTCGGCGAATACTGAAGAGCTTGGGCTAGCTCTGTTTCCGGAACCGTAATTGATTCGCCGCTGCGGAGCTGAAAACTGAGCCCAACATATGGAAACATTGCTGGATTTGGATTGCCGCCGCTGGTGCAAAAGCAGAGAATCAACTCATTCAGTAATTCGTTACGATTCACCTTTTTGGTTCAAAGCTCACCCAAGCGAAATCATTCCAGGAAGCGACATTAGCGGGGCCAGCGAACGGATTGCAGACGGAGCGCGGCGCGCAGAACGCGGCGAGATAAAGCGTGAATAGTCGGTTATTTTGGTTGTTGAAGTTGACATTGTTTTTCGCAATGTTTTTGAAAGAAATCTTGCGGTTGCAGTTGGTGTGGCCGTGTTTATGTTAGTTGGAATTGCTGCTCGGAAAGCGCGTTGGTGAATTTCCTTCGCTCTATAAATTAACATCAGAAAGTCTTTTTGCATTTATTTTCTATTGTATCCCGGATCTTCCGAAACAATACATTGAGTGAAACATACCAATGAACATCATCTATTTTTTTTAATAAGAAGTTGAAATGTGATAGCATCAGAATCAATTGTTCTTTTTTTAAGACAGCTCTTCAGCTTGATTCATCAGCAAAGACTCAGATTTTTGAAACTATTACTGCCAAAGCAAATTCAATTAACAAGTTTGACTCATTAACTTACAGAATATAGCTCAATAAGTGATCGCCTTTATGGAAACTAAGCGGATACCGAAAGTTTACAACTGACACAAAAATCTCATCAACAAACGAGTATCACCTCTAGTTGCATATCAGAATAGTGAGACAGATGTCATTAGTGTTGATGACATGCAAACCAAATTGAAATAGAAAGTGCATGTTGGAGTGAGATTGAAGAATGAATTCCCTCTCCTCAAATTGCTCAGTAGGAAAACCAAGAACAAAAAACCCAGTGAACTTGCCTATTCCATCATTAAGCAGAAGCTTTGTATTGATACAAATTAAAAATTTTTACGTGGTGAAGAAAAATGGCAAGAATTCAACTGTTTCAATTTCTGTGACAGAGAATTTTGAGGGATGTATATCAATAAAGAAGAGAAAGAAATCTGCTGAAAATTGTTGCCACATACAATCATAAATGCAGATCACAACATTATACAAAAATTTTTCTTAGTCAATACTTCTATTAAACAGCCAAATATACACCACAGTGCAAGGATATTTATTGCTGGTTTATTTTACAACTGCAACTAGTCACCACCATTCTTGCCTGTTTGCATTGAACCTATTGACAAAATTAATGAGGTTTTTATCCTACTGGCAATCTAAATTTGAAGAGTATCACACCCAAAGTTATTCAACCTGCTCTCAAAAGATATGACTTTTTTCTGGTCAAAAAAAGAAAATTCTACCAAACAATTCCTTTATTTTTTTCAATCTGTCTTATTGTCGCTGTGTAGGAGCAAGCCAAATATATCTTCAAATGTTGAATATTTACAGTCAACAAGACTTGTCAGCATATGTACCAATAATAATGGCCAAGTACCCAAAATTTGAATTATATAAATTCAACTATTGCCTATGATGGGTAGCATTTAACAGTCATTAAAGAATATCTTTTTTGAAGATTGTATGATATGAATCAGAGTAAAAAAATAACTACCTGCTTATGTAACAATATTGCACTATTTGAATATGTTTTTGTTGACTACCATAATCCAATGTTAGAGTTTAGACAGTTTGTTGAGTATCAATAGACAAAATTCCTTTTTACATCTAAATCTTATTCTAACCAATTGGTAGATTTCTTTTTGTCTTCCAATTCTAAAACAATTTTACATCACATGAATTTTGTAGTGCTTTAAAATTCTGTTATTAAAGGGAAACAAGTTAATCACAAGACAACTTTTATGGTTTTCTTGTTACAGAATCAAGTCAAAGTATATCAAACCTTCCTATTTCATTACTCAAAAGTTTTGTACCTACCAACAGAATGGGAACTTTATTAAGTTCATTACAAACAGCACCTAGGACCTCCAATATGTCAGCAACTTAGAAAAGGCCAATGTGGCTTTTCATAAATTCTGGAGATTTCCATATCTGGCAGTCACAAAATGGAGATCTTTACTGATGTTTTTTTATTGGTCACAAATATCAGGCACAGTGTATTCTCAACATTATTTTAATTCTATCTTTCTGTCACTATGCAAAAATCAGGCTAGAGACATTCTAGAAGTTCATGCGCAAGCTATAGTTCAATAAATTTCTAATTAGGCAATGTCAATTCTTTTTAGTGTTGGCACATTTGAAAATTTCCTAAATAAGATGGGTGAGAGGAATTTTTTTCTTGTTTCCTTAATTTTTGCAGAGAGACAGTTAAAGCTTTGAAGCACAATCATAAAATAGGTTTCAACGTCATCTTGATCCCATATACATTTGCCACAGGTTTGTGAACAGCAGTGTGTGCCATATCTAATCCTTCAGTGATTGGAGTAAGCAAAATTGTCAACACTAGATTATTTTCAATGAAATCTTTGAATGTTAAATCAATCAAAAAAATGTAAATAATATAGAGATTTTGCAACAAGGAATTTTTTGTGAGAATTTGTTGTTGGACCATATGAAATTCCTTGAAACAAAGTTTGAAAAATCAAATACCTGATCCTTAAATGAAGAAGTCATTTACAAGGATTTCTGATAAGGATTTTGTTTCATTAGAGGAATTGTAAGAATTTCATGTGGTCTCACAATGAATTTTCCCAAGGAATTTCTTGTTGCAAAATCTCTTTACAGCTATTTTCAATGTGAATGGGACAGACAAAAAATTGCGTTTTTTGATAAATAAAATACTTATTATACTGGAAATACTGATCTGCCACCAATAGTATATTCTGCATCAAACCCATGGGAACTCATCAGCATCCTGATCCATTGCTTTGGTGGATTATTTGGGCATGCATGGAGGGACAAAGTACCAGGGCTATTGCAAAGCGCCTGTTTGTAACACGGAATCTTGTTTTACGCACCTATGGATACTTTCATATGTTTGGAACAGCCAGAAATCCATATTCAAAACCATCAGTTTGACAGCGGGCTTTGGAAGTGCATATCTCCAAAGTAAGTTACAAATCTCCGCCATCTCCAAACATACTGTAATTATCTTTTGATCCTTTTAGTATATCAAAGCCTTATTTGACTTATGTGCCGATTGGTATCTTGACAAACTGCAGGAGCAAGTGCATGCATCTTTCACATTGGCTGTCTCTGTTTCAACCATTTGAAGGATGCTGAAGAAACTTGGATGTTCACATAAACAAGTAATGGTTAAACCACCCAATGTTCCTTGAGCCATTTGATACAAGCAGCCATCAATGTTAATTAAACAGTGTTTGGCATACTTTTCATCCAATTTGCATGTCAAATTGGCAATTTTTTTGGTATGGCTGTAGTTGATGGGCAAGCTGGAGACATTGCCTTGTGTGTCAACTGAAATTGTAGATCCTTTTTTACTTGCAGCTATATGCATTAAAATTTATTATTGATAAAATAAAAATTGTTATAATAATAAAAATTAAAAGAACCTATTTCCTTCTTCTGATAAATGACCAGTTTTAACTTCATGCATAAAACCTTCAAAGATTTTAATGTTGTGAATTGCCAAAACAGTCAGAGATTTTGGCTTGGGATTCCATTCAGGAATTTCTTTTTTTAAATGTTCTTGGAGAAGTTGCAAAGTTCCAATTTCACTGGTCAGCATATCAACAGTAGTAATTTTAATTAGGGTTGAAATATCATTCTTGGCTGGTAAGTGCAAATGTTGGTTTTTGAGTTGTAAGGCTTAGTATTGTTGTGAGCCTTAAGCTTGATAGTAGTTTTGGGCAGAGAGTTTTTTATTTTAGAATGTTTTCAAAAGTCAAAATCCAACAGCCTTCTTATAGCCTTTTTCATGCCTAATCA